>JBBPBS010000206.1:1166469-1247701 GCA_037974835.1 Cicer judaicum
ATTTAATTATTTTTTATTTATTTTATTGTTTATTTTATTATTTATTTATTTATTCAGTTACTTATTTAATTATTTATTTTATTACTTATTTATTCATTTATTTATTTACTTATTAAAGTATTTATTTATTTATTAATTAATTAATTTATTTATTTATTTATTAATTTCTTTACTTATTTCTTTATTATTTCTTTGTTCATTTACTTATTAATTTATTTTATTTATTATTTTTTTATTTATTCATTTACTTATTTGTTTATTTATTATTTATTTTGTTGTTTATTTATTTCTTTATTTATTCATTTATTCATAGTAAGTAATTTATTTGTATTTGGTGGTTGTGTGGCTATAATTCCTTTGCGGACTATTAGAGACGACGACCTATAAAGAAACGATTAGTTAGTATATCAGATTCATTGGACAAAATCTTCAGTCGAGGTAAGGGGTGAGATGAGGTTCGGTTTTATGAGTATAAAATAACGCGAGATGAACGGGAATACTAAAATTCCCATATGTTCATTCGGGGCTTACTATGTACGGTTGAGTCCTATTGAGTAATAATAATTAATTAATAATATATGAATGGTAATAGTGAGGACTAAAATATAATTTAGAAACCTATAGAATTGTGTGAATTAATTTATATTAAGATTGTGTGTTATTTGATTTTATAAAACATATACTAATTGTTATTGTATGAATGATATGTATTTGAGTGTTCTTGTCTACTTGATTGAAATTCTGATATTACTTGAAAGTGCACCTAATTGATTCCTTATTATGTGATTGATGAGACTGGACTGTGTATTGTGAGTAGCGTAAATCAAATATTGGGATTTTATGTGATTGACTGATATAACTATATAAATAATGATGAATATTGTGAAGTTAAACAGAAACATATTGAATTGTGATGATCATTGAATTGTGATGGTCGGGTAAGTCTGAGATATGTGTTATAGATTTTGGAGATATGATTATTTTGTCATCATATAGGGAGGGTTTGACAAACCTTGTGATTCGGGGAAGTACAACTGAATGAGCCTGATCGTGGAGGGCTACAGTCGAACTGTAAGGTAAGACTGATAGACCTTGGGGGTACACCTAGTGGGGAATTCCTAAGTGGATTAGTGGGTTATTCCCTAAGGTCGGGACACACCGTGCAACACAAGAGTACCCCGACTGTCGCGTATATGTGTCTCGGGTTGAGTTGAGGGGATCTATGAGGACTTGGCCATTCATGAATTGTCCGTCCACTCTTGTAGTGGCATAGTATCAGGCCTCCTAACCAAGTACTTCAGAGTAGAATGGTACCAAATGATGAAGTGTAGAGTATAGGACATGCACATCATTTCATTATGGTGATTATCCTATTGTGAATGAAGTTAATAAATCGTTGATATTATACACTTGACTTTTTTTTTTGATATTGTGATAATTTGATTGCTTGCGTGTTCTCCTCGTGTATTTTATACTGTTATATAATTTCGATACTCACCCCTCGTTGTTTGTGTTTGGCGTTTGCGACGGACGCAGACGAGTTGTAAGTTGCAGGTGATGACTAATACCATCAGAGAGGCGGAAGCCGTTACGTCTTGGAGACTCTATTTATATGCATTGTATTGATGTTATTTTGAGTATTTTTATTTTGGGAATTCCCGCTCTGATAGTGACATCGGGTGGGGACTATATTTACATTGAATTTAAAACATAAGTATGTGTATTTCAAAAAGGATTCTGTTGTTTGATATTATGATTTCGATGTCATTATGTTTGATGGAAATTTTGGATTTATGTGACATGTTTATGATTATGTGATACTCTTTATCCAAAAAAAAAAAAATTATTTGGGGTTTTAGGGTGTCACACATCCAACTTTGGTGTACCTTACACAATAGTTTGAAGCTCATTATATTGTGATGGAAGCAAACTCACATTTGTTTTCTAACCAATGTGGGACTTTAGTATCTATAGATTTGAAACTACTGAAAATATTATAGTTTTCTAATGTGGGATTTCAAAAAGATTTTTTTCCAATGTGGGACTTGAATTTTAAAAACATGTTTCTTTCCACTTCAATTTACTAAAACTATTTCTTTTCAATGTGAGACTTGAATTTTAAAACAAGTTTCTTTCCACTTAATTTTACAAAAAATATATTTTTTTCAATGTGGGACTTCAACAAATTTTCAAACTCACACAATAACACACTTATGTTCCAAAAGCTTTGAAGATGCAAGAATTGCTCCCATCTAGTTACCTCTAGAGGTGAAAGCAAGCGTTTGCTATGTTTCCTCTGAGGACTACATTAAACATCACATTCGTCTATCTTTGAAAATAAACGTCTATGGAGAAATTCAACGCTCACTCAATGTTCTGAAACTTAGTCAACATTTTGACAAAAATCAACACCAGTCAACATTTTGACAAAAATCAACACCAGTAATAAAATCAATGACCATGACAAAAGTGAACGACTCTATAAAAACTCAATGACTTTGGGACTTTTGAAAATGCCAATGCTTCAAAGATGTATGTTGTGGTCATGGTTTGAAAATTTCGGAACAGATTCTAATGAAAGCTAGGTTCCTTCTAGTTACGACCTAGAAGATTCTAATAATTTCAATTGGTTACTTTTTAGTCTGACATTGAACTGAAAAAAGTTAAGTTTCTAGTTGGTTACTTTTCAGTTTTGCACCGGTTAAAAGAAATTAAATTCTCAAAAACGGTTTTGTCTTAATGTCTCGACAACAGATTTGGAGAATTCGCCATGATCAATTGAAATCAAAGCAATGATATGATCATTCTTTGAAACAAAACAACAATTTAAAAATCACAAGAACGTTGATAGAAGAATGTTGAAACATCTCAACGAAAAGTTCAATTGACATTTATAAAAGGGTCTCTCCATCAAGGAACAAAATAGAACTTCAATGAACATAGATTGAACAACAGAACATACAAAAAAACGTTAAACAACATTGAACATGGCATTGCCTAAAATGTTAGTGTATGATTCACTATATACATATCCTCTCTTGAGAGCTACACTTAAACTAAACCAAACAATTTTTGTAACCTAACACGGTAGTGGCTGCTATACTCAATGGTTTGTAGGTGCAAACTACAAGTTGAGTAGACTTTGACAGTGCAAACACGAGAAAGGAGGTTGAGTTGTGTTTGACTAAGTTGATAAGTTTTTCTTCATTTGATTAAACTGGTTTAAACTTGATGATTTACATGGAGTAGAAGTAATAACACTACTAAGGAGTGCATGAAAAAAGTGACACAAGTAATTTATCCTAGTTCACTACTAACTTGGCTACATCAAGTCCCTTCACTCATCAGAATTTAATCCACGTATTCAAAACCTTAAATTGCAAAGGACCTGATCCTCTAAGCTAGTCTTCTCAAACAGCTTGGCAACCCCAAACTTCTGAGAAACACACACACCTTAACTCTACCAGCCAAGTGTTCTCCATACAATCTAACAATCCTAGATTGTTGAAGGCACACTAACACATTATCGGGTTTGAATAAAAAGGTTCGGAACTTAAGTAGTTGCTTCTAATAAGCTGATTATAACAATGACTATCACACTCTTAGAAATACACTTAGAAAATATTTCTCATTTGAACAAGTGATTCTCTCTTTGAACTCTAAGATCAATTTGGAATTTTGAGCTTGAGTTCTTCTAGTCTTTTTTGATTTTGGGATGATCTTCTTCTTCATTCTTGACTATCTATTTATAGATAAAATTAAGGGCTTCAATTTAGTCCTTGTTTAATTCTAAATTATATCTTCATTCCTAGCTTGGTCAACAATGATGCTATTAAATAATAAATTTGAATAAAATATTTTTTGATAATATATTGTTTAGCCAATTCTTTATTTTTTAATCGAGTTTGAGCAGTTCTTCTATATTGATTTTGTTCTCTTTTTTTTAGATTGAGTTGTAAATTTTTAAATTGATATTGCTCTTATTTTGTTAAGATCGAGTTTGTAAATTATTCAGATGATACTGCTCGTTTTTTGTTAAGATTGATTTCGCAAATTCTTCAAATAAAACTTCCATCCTATTACCTGCATTGATCTGTACAGGAACATAGGATTGGACCGGTTCTTGAACTTCCTTCCTAATTCAGTATTTTGTCTATTGTAAAAATATGAATCATATCTTTACAAATAATAAATGTACCTTCTTGTGAGTGTTTCGTCTTGTAAACAATTCTTGATTGTATCTTCTTGTAAATAGTTTATAACTTTTTGTACATAAATCTTGATCAAATCTTCTTGTAAATAATTCATAACTTCTTGTGATAAATCTTGATCATATATTCTTCAAATCTTGATAATATATTTTTTTCAACTTTGTCAAAGATTTTCTTCTATTATAAATCTGAAACAAATCTTACTTTAGATTGTCTTCAAAAACACAAATCTTCTTTCATATTATGTGAAGTTCAATATATTGTGCTCATATAATAATTTTTGTTAACATCAAAACAACAAGTATAAAACCAACTTGGTTTTCGACAAATTTAACTTGGTTTTCGACAAGTATAAAACCAACTTGTTTTAATTACTGAAGAAAATCCTTCTCGATGAAGGGAATGGACGTAGCTACCAGTTTGGTGGTGAACCAGTATAAATCTTTGTGTGATTTCCTTTTTTCCTCTACTTATTTACTCTATTTATTTATTATCAAGTTTATCCACGAATTTTTAAAATAGTAAAACACAATTCAAACCCTTATTTGCGTGTGTTTTCTACCTTCATTTGATTCATATTCAAATGACTCATATGCTCTTATCTCACCTCCATCTCACTCTAAACTTGCCACCCCCATGCCTTTGGACCTAGCTTATTTCATTTCTTTCATTCTCTCTAGCTTCCCAAATGTTGATTCATTCATTTCCTCTCTCATTTCCAAAATCACATTGATTCTCAATACGAATGTCTGGAGTTTGGATCATAATGACGTTTCATATTAGTGGAACAAAATCCTCTTCTTTGTCACCAATTGGATACAGGACAACATGGAGCATCAAACGCATTTCTCCTAATTTTTTTGCTTTTAGACAAACAATTGAGATCCTATATCTTTGGGCCTTGCAGCTTCATAAAGCTTAGAGAAATTGGTTTAGAAAGTTTTTGACAACCACATTAGAAGTTCTATCTAGTAAAGATCTATCTCCCATTAGTTTTGTTCATTTGGAAGCACTAGTGGTTGCTCCCTTATCACCATTATAGTTTCATGTGATTATTTCACAAGTTGAGATACCTTCATTAAATGTCTATGTTGTTGTTGTTGTTGTTTTAGAATTTGTAGAATTTTCCTCTAAGAGTCACTTTGTTGTTGTGTTTGATCCTTAGTTCGTCAAAAAGGAACATTTTGCTCGAATGGAACAAATATTCAAGAATCAAGAGAACATTCCGAACACCCTAGGCTTAATCTTAGCTAGGATGACAACTCAAATCTTATTTTGCTGTGTTTTTTCTACTCAACTCTTTTTGTTTGATAACAAAGGGGAAAGTATATGTTTGTGAGAACAATAACTAATGTAACAATCACCAATATATATCAATTATTGTGAGAAAAATCACTAATGTAACAATTACCAATATATATCAATTATTTCTCACCACTCTTACTTTTAAACTTGCTTATATTAAGGGAGTGCTTTGTTGTGATATTTTATGTTTTCTATTATATTAAAAAATGGGAAATTTTTAGAACCAAGTTAATTGGAAGAAGTATGACCCTTACTTATTTTTTATGATAAAAAAAATTGTGGGAACAAATTTCTAGAACTAATGTTTTGTTTAATTGTATAGTTCCGTGATCACATAATTTAAAATGACTTTACACTGCATCCTATGATGTTTGGACAAGTTAATGGAACCTCAAAACTTTTCTCTAAAAATCATATTTTGAGTTTGATGAACACGCTCTAAAACGCACCTATGGTGATTCTGTTATTGCAAGCAATGCTCTGATTAGTCTGAGTTTTATAATTGTGACAAGAATTTCATTAGTCTATCTTTGATAGTTGTGACAAGCATTTAATTAGTTTATCTCTGATAATTGTGATAAGCATTTGATTAGTTAGCCTCTGATAATTGTGTGAAGCACTTGATCATCTGACTTCGATAGAAAATTAACTCTTTGATGGAAGTTCATCACTCTAATGAAAAGTCAACACTATAATAGAATATCAACCCTCTAATAGAAAGTTAACGCTTTGAAGAAGTCAAATTTGTTTATCTCCCATTTCTAAAGTTAACGGTTTGAAGAAGTCATTTTTGAAGAAGTTAACACTTTGATATCAACAAAATATCAATTTTTCCAAACACAATTCAATCCCCCATTTCTCGTGTTTACACCTTCAATTGGAACATTGAGGATTGAGTTTAATTGTTTCTTGGGAACAAGCAACATACTAAGTTTGGGGTTGTGATAGTTCTTCATCAAATGCATATTTTTATTGTTTTTAGTGTTATTTATCTTTAATAATTAGTTAAATTTAGGGAGTTATTTGACATAGTTTGTTAATTTTAGTTCTTGAATTTAATGAAATGTTTATGTTCTGGTTTCCTTGATTAAGTAGAAATTTTTCATAGATCTATGTTGATTCATTGTTTTAGTGTAGTGTTGAATATTGAGGTAAAATCAACATGACCTATGTGGAGTATTCTAGTCATATCTGGAGTTATAAATGTCTAATTAGAGTCCAACTAATTGAAAATAAATGCTAAGTTCCATAGGTTAAATGCCCCTAGGACGCGCTGGGGCATATGACGCGATGCAGAGTGCATTTAAGTGTGTTAGCTCAATTTCTAGGGATTGTTTTGGCGATTTTGAAGTTTAGAAACTTGTGTCGTAGCAGAGAAACTCGGAGGAGGTATGTTCTAACACCATTGAAGGAGTTTTATCAAGAATCAGTCATGAATATTTCTTGTAATTCTTCTTTAATACCTATCTTTTGTATCTTTCATATGAGTAACTGAACTTTATTTGTTAGGGATGAGTGAAACAAGATGAAACCCTTATTTTTCTGATTTGATTTCTAGTTATGTAAATTATTTTATTAAATTATTTTTCTCATCTCTGTGCTTAATGCTTTTTATTACTTAATCAACTTTAAAATATTTTATGATTTGTATTATAAAACGGAAGTGGACATTACGAATGATTGAGATGAGAAATTCATGATATTTTGTCTAGGGATAGATGTAGGTCATGACACCAATTGAATTATTTGCAGAGGTAATAGTTTAATAACTGAATTCTTATATTGTAAACCTTAATTCTAATCTTAAATCCACAAAGGAACTGGGGATTACTTTGGAATTAAAGGTTGTGGGTCTCTAATGAATTAGGGCAAGAATAATAAAGAGAATTCAGTAATAGTTCAATAAAGGAATTTAGTAACTAGGATCAAATTATAAATCAATATAGGATTCGAAGTGAAGGTCATCCCTGATGTAACACCCAAAATTTTCATATATTATATACGTGTCTTTTTAGTAATTGTCATGATTTAGTATTTAATTAATAGTTATTCTATGAGTAAATAAATTAAATTTTATCACCCTCAATTTTACCTGAATAATTATAACCTTTATTTTTATTTAATTGTTGTGACATGACACTTACATGAGGATGATTTATGACATGATTATTTCATAAATGGATTATTGTGTATTTTGTTTATTTGGTTAGTTTCGATGATAATGAAATTTATGTGTTAAATATGTTTGCTTTGTTTTGTTATGTGTGACTTGCATTGGTATTCTTGTTTTGCTTGATTTATTTTAGTTGATAAAAATATTTGTCGAATTATTTAATTAATTTAGAATTTATAGAATTTACACCTGAAATTTTTCTTATTATAAAAGCTCAAATACTATTACTCTTGTTAGTTTTAAAAATTATTTCAATCAAATTCAAAAAAAAAATTTGTTCAATTTTAGTAAATTGAACATAATTCAATAATAAAACAAATCATTGAACTCAACACTCGATACTACTGTTTTATTATCATTTACAATGATTAAATACACTTCCTAAAACACTATTAGTTGATTCGTAAGCCAACCAAAGATATGTGTATTTCTAGTGAATATAGTATTTGCATCGTGGCCACGTATTAAGTCATTTTTAAAGATATGGGATTCTAGTTTCCCTTCAATGATTTCGATTGTTCCACTCTAATGCATCTTGTAACATCCCGAGTTTTAATAGCGCGAGTGTATTTTTTTTCAAAACAGATTCATAATAATAAAGAAATAAATAAAGAAATACTTTTGAATAAATATTTAAGTTGTAACACAACGACAAATAAGTCAATAGAATTTACGAGCAGCGAAATAGTTTTTGAAATACGAATACAAAGTATTTACATATCAAAAAGTGGTACATGGAACCCATCAAAAATAAAATGTCAAGCTGACAATATCGGTATAGGTACAGTCTTCCAAATTAAAATAAACACATCCCAAAAGAAAGACATCTAGTCCCTATACGTCAACCTAATCTGATCATTCTACAAAAACTATACATCCCGAGTGATCTTCATGCTCCCCACAAGATCCTCCTAACACACCTCCAGTCAGGTGTGTCCAACTACATTCCCATCCACAAGGTACTAACCGGTAGAATAGTTTTGGTTCTCATCTGAGGGCAAAGCCCAAATTTCCACAATAATTGTAAAGGGTCCCCAACCGAAATTAACAATTAACACATAACATTTAAGTTTTTAAAAGCACAAAATAACCTTTCAACTTAGCATGCACCTTAAAAGGGTTTCCATATGCCAAACATTTATAAACAAGGTTAAAAAAATGAAGTTTTTAACTAAACAACACTACTATATCGAATACAGCATCTCTGTATTCGAATACAAGGGTGTTTCAGCATTCAGCAGCAAAAATAGCATGTCTGTATTCGACTACAACAATCTATATTCGACTACACAGTAAGTCAGTGGCAAAACAACATGTCTGTATTCGAATACACATCAGACAGCAGCAGAAAAACAGCAAAATTCAGCATTTTTCAGCTTTTTAAAGGGTTTCGAAATCAATCAACACATACACACAAATCCAAACATTCACACTTAGCAATCATAGCACAATCACGATGACAACTTGAGTTTCGAAATGGTTTTGCAATCAATCACACTTACACACAACTCCAAAACATTCACACTTAACATTTATAGCACAATCACCACGACAACCTGAGTTTTGAAATGGTTTTGCAATCAGTCACACTTTCACACAAATCCAAAACATTCACACTTGGCAATTATAACACAATCACCATGACAACTTGAGTTCAAACACTCAATCATAATTTTGAATCAAACACGACTCGCGTGCCAAGCACCCTAATGCAATGCGTATATGCCAAAATGCATGAACTCGGAATTCCAAACCAAAACCCTCCTCGAAGGGCCATAAATCATAATTGTACTACCTATCACATGCCGAAGTACTAAATTACCGAGGTGCTACCTATCACGAGTCAACACGATTTACTAAACACGTGCATTCTATCGCAGACCTTACACGATACGACAATCTCCGCAATGAACCAGCAAATCACACGGAATCATCTAGTGGCCCATCTGGTCACCACGTACTATGAAATGCATGAGCATACTCTAATTCTATCCACGACAATCATTAAGTAAATGCAGATATTAAAAGATTCCCCATTTTTAATACCCATTTAACTCTAACAATACGGACGACAATCATTAAGTAAATGCAGATATTAAAAGATTCCCCATTTTTAATACCGATTTAACTCTAACAATTTGGAAAACAATCATTAAGTAAATGTAGATATTAAAAGATTCCCCATTTTTAATACCCTTTTAACTCTAACAATTCGGACGACAATCATTAAGTAAATGCAGATATTAAAAGATTCCCTATTTTTAATACCCATTTAACTCTAACAATTCTCACGACAAACATTAAGTAAACGTAGATATTAAAAGATTCCTCATTTTTAATACTCATTTAGCTCTAATGATTTTCAAATTCCACACAGAACATACTCATACATATTCTCAAATTCAATCCACAATTCACACCAAATCACATCAATTCATTTTTCCACAAAATCCACACAAACACACCTCAAAATTTATAAATATTAATTATGAACACGTCAAATTTCATTTCCTCAAAATCACACATAAATGAGTTAAATTCATTTCTCACGAAACACTCATCAATATCACCAAAACCCAACTCTAAAATTTCACCCATAAAAGCATTAAATTCATTTTCCCCAAATCAACACTTCAACCCTAATAAATTTCTTTTCCACACAACCACATATAAGTCCCTAAATGCAAACTAAAAGTTTGGAAGGAGCCCTTACCTTAACGTTAGCTTTAACGAGCGATTACGGTACCGCGAGTAATTCCGATAAAATCTCCGCTTGCGACGTCGCTTCCAAAGTTAGTTCACTAGCTCCATAGCGTGGAGGTGAGAAAATTTCCCTTTTATCTCTTCTTGAAACGAAGCTTAGATCTAGAAGAAAAATGGGGTTTTGTGATTAACGGTTTTTAAAACCCTTAATACCGTTTTTCTCCATTTTCAAATCAAAGAAGAAGAATGAAGCTGAGAAATTCTTTGCTTTCTCACCCACCAAGCCTTGGGTTTCTTTTCTTGAAGCAAAAGAAAGAAAACAAAAGGAGAAGAATGAAGGATGAAGGAGAAGTGTCGCAAGGCAGGGAACGAAGGAAACGTTTTTGTTTTCTTTCTCTGTTCCTTTCATTCCTTTCTAATACATATATACATATATATTACTAATAATAATAATCATTAAACCCAAACCAAGAAATACCTAAATATCTAGATATTTATGAAAATCATCACTTCTCAAACCATTTTGATAAAAATATCTACTATCGTCACAACTCAATTGACAGATACAATTTTTAGTAACTTGAGATATTTTTAACAAAATTGTCTAGTATTAAATTCTTCGTAACGTAAATAAATTATTTTCCGAAAAATAATTTTAATCCAATTTCCAAAAATATATTTTTGGCATTTAACTCACTAAATACCAAAAGCTGGGCTAACAACCTAAAAAACTCAAGACAAAATACCCTAAAATTGTATAATTTAGGATTTAAAATTAAGGGTCTTACACATCTAGTCCTCACTTCTTCCCAACCACTTCCAAATTACTGGTCACTTTCGTCAATTTATGTCGTTTTCCATTTATTTGGGATATTTTAGTACAATAAAAATCTCAACATCAAAAGGGGTTCGGTTTCATTTAAGCAAGAATATAAAGTTATTGATGCTTGTTTTGATTCCATCAAGGGTTTCAAGAAAAATTATTGTTATAACCAAGTTGGTTTGAAGAACAATGATCCTTATTTCTAATTTTGATGATAATAAAATGTGAGAGAAATTTATTTTTTAATTTTTTTTCTATGTCTGCAAATTCTCTAACACAAGCTCAAATAGTGATCATCTCAGTATAAGACGCTTTTTCATTCATCCCTTATTAACTAAGTTAAGACTCTGATCAATGTGTCTCTCTATGACTTTGATCAATGGACCCTAATGCCTACTCTAAAAATTATGAACCTGATAAATGCAAGTAAAGACAAATTTTATCTTTTGGTCAACTCTCTTTGAAAAGTCATTCCTCTTAGCTCAAACTAAAGGGTAAATCAACACTTCAACATTCACCATCTCTATGTTGACCCAAGTTAAAACATATGTTACCTTTTGGTGGAAGTTGTCGTCTTATTTTAGCATCCACATTAATATGATCCTCTCATGCATACATCCTCTAATTCTCTTGAGTTGACGATCAATATAGATTGAATCATTATAAAGCTTAGAAAGTTCACAAAATAAATGTAAAGATTCAAGACATTTAACTAAGTGTGCGATCCTTACATTTCTTACAAGATATGCGCAATAACTTCTACAACTGTCAAAAACCCTAATGACATCAAAGTTCTCTATATAAAGAAGTGTGAGCATTAGTTCAGAAAGATAGAACTTAAGTGAACCTTCTTTGTAACTATTCCTTGCAATATAGAAAAGAGAAAGAGTTCTAGAAATATTCTTAGTGTTTTTATGAAGATTTTACATTATAATATCCTCTTGTAAGAGTTACCCAGAAACAATTGAACCCTTTAAATCTATAACTTGGCCCTATAATGGCTGCAACCTCAAAAATCTTGACTATACAAAGCTAGAAGTTTGGAAAATTAGAACATATATATGAGACTAGTAGATGATCTTGTGCTTTTGGAAATCAGTTTAATTTAGTGGATTAAATTCTTTAGAGTGAAGGGATTGGATGTAGGTAATATGTTTGTGGTGAAAAATGATGAATTGGTTTTTTGATTGTTAGTGCAAAATTGGTTTTAGCTATAATCCTCTAGTTGATGTTATGATGATAACAAAAACAAATAAATAAAGAACAATTATTCTCTAACTTATTTGCAAAGTGTGTAGATTCAGTTAAAATAAAACATTTATATTAATAACTCTATATTTTAAGGTATCATAAATCATAATTAAGTTAGAGACGTTAATTTGAGTGTTTTTAACACAAAATATTATCACCTAATAAACATGTAATTATGTTTACTAATACAACAAGTCATAATATAACAATAAGAAGTATTACAATATGCATCTGATGATATCTTATTCGATTCAAAGCGGTAAAGACAAAAAAAAAATACAAGTCAATGATTGTTCCTCTAAAGACAAAAGAAAATACCGCTACAATGACTATATGCCTTTGACTAAAAACTATCTTGAGTCTCTGACTCAAAGATTTAAAGAAGAAAGATCTAACTAAAGCGTTTGATAAAGTCATTATTTTAGTACAACTTAGATTCTCTTTTGAAAAAAGAAAAGACAATCTATTAAGCATGTTAATAGTAATATGAAAAAAATTGTTGAGGTTGTATTTGACTCTGATGTACATGCTCTAAAATGCGTCTTTGGTGATTCTGTTCATGCAAACAATGTTTTGAATAATTATGGCTCCAATAACTGTATCAAGCATATGATTACTCTACCTTTGATACATCGTGTCTAGAATCTGATAGTCTGACACTAATTAAAAGTCAATGCTCTGATGAAAAGTAACTCTCAAAAGTCAACGCTCTAAAGAAGACGAATTTGTGTATCCTCTACTTAACACCCTAAAGTTGTTATTTGTGTAAAGTTCTATAAGACATACTGTAACACCCTCGATTTTTAATAGCACGAGTGTATTTTTTTTTTCTAAACAAATTCATAAAAACAAAGAAATAAAGAAGGACATACTTTTGGATAAATATTTAAGTCGTAACATAACAACAAAGTCAACAAATATTTACAAGTAGCGGAATAGTTTTTTAAATCAAAATCCAAAGTATTCAAACATCAAAATACACTAAAGCTATGAGGCCTATCAGACATAGCTCATACCCCTAGGGTATTCAAACCAAACACATGTACCAAAGCACTGCCCCAAGAATTTTAACTCCCCACATCATATTAAATAGTGGTACACGGAACCCATCAAAATAAAATGTCAAGCTAACAATATTGGTATAGGTACATTCTTCCAAATTAAAATAACCATAACCCAAAAAGAAAGACATCTAGTCCCTATACGTCAACCTAATCTGATCATTCTACAAAAAACTATACATCACGGGTGATCTTCACGTGCCCCGCAAGATCCTCCTAACATAGCTCCAGTCAGGTGTGTCCAACTACCTTCCCATCTACAGGGTACTAACCGATAGGATGGTCTTGGTTCTCATCTAAGGGCAAAGCCCAAATTTCCACAATAGTTGTAAAGGTCATCAACCGTAATTAACAATTAACACATAATATTTAAGTTTTAAATGCACAAAATAACCTTTCAACTTAACATGCACCTTAAAAGGGTTTCCATATGCCAAACATGCATAAACAAAGTTGAAAATTGAAGTTTTAAACAAAATTGCACTACTGTATTCGAATACAGAGATGTTGTATTCGAATATAGCCTTCTGTTATTGACTACACATAAGTCAGCAGCAAAAACAACATGTTTGTATTCGAATACAACCTTCTATATTCGAATACACATCAGACAGCAGTAGAAAAACAGCAAAATTCAGCTTTTAAAAAAGGTTTCAAAATCAATCAACACTTTGACACAAATCCAAACAATCACACTAAGCAATTATAGCACAATCACCATGACGACTTCAGTTTCGAAAAGGTTTTGCAATCAATCACACTTACACACAATTTCAAAACATTCACACATAGCAATTATAGCACAATCACCATGATAACTTGAGCTTCGAAATGGTTTTGCAATCAATCACACTTACACACAAATCCAAAACATCCACACTTGGAAATTATAACACAATCACCATGACAACTTGAGTTCAAACACGACTCGCGTGCCAAGCACCTTAATGCAATGCGTATATGCCAAATTGCATGGACTCGGAATTCCAAACCAAAACCCTCATCGAAGAGGCGTAAATCATAATTGCATCGCATGTCACAAGCCTTATACTAATTATCAAGGTGCCACCCATCACAGGCCCGCACGATTTACTAAAGTGTCGCCTATCACAGACCTTACACTATTTTCTAGAGTGCAATCGCTCACAAATCAGCACATTCTAGAGTGAAATCTCTCACACATCAGCTCGACGCGATAATTCCTGTAAGGATAAGATAAACCAACAAATCACGTGGAATCATCTTGTGGCCCATTTGGTCGCCATGTACAATGAAATGCATGAGCATACTCTGACTCTATCCACGACAATCATTAAGTAAATGCGGATATTAAAAGATTCCCCATTTTTAATACTCATTTAACTCTAACGATTTTCACGATAATCATTAAGTAAATGCGGATATTAAAAGATTCCCCATTTTTAATACTCATTTAACTCTAATGGTTTTCAAATTTCACACAGAGCATACTCAGACATATTCTCAAATTCAATCCACAATTCACACCAAATCACATCAATTCATTTTTCTACAAAATCCACCCAAACACATCTCACAATTTATAATATTAACTATGAACACGTCAAACACGACAACCACAAATCATCCCAAATCTACACTTCAACCCTAACAAATTTCTTTTCCACCCAACTACAAATAAGTACCTAAATGCAAACTAAAAGTTTGGAAGGATCCCTTACCTTAACATTAGCTTTAACGAGCGATTACGGTATCGCGAGTAATTGTGATAAAATCTCCGCTCGCGACGTCGCTCCCAAAGTTAGTTCACTAGCACCGTAGCATGGAGGTGAGCAACTTTCTCTTCTATCTCTTTGCAAAACGAAGCTTAGATCTATAAGTGAAATAGAGTTTTGTGTTTGACGGTTTTTGAAAAACCCTAACCTAGTTTTCCATGTTTTCAAATCAAGGAAGAAGAAGAAAGCTGTGAGCTCTTTTCTTTCTCACCCACCAAGCCTTGGGTTTCTTTTCTTGAAGCAAAAGAAAGAAAAAGAAAGGATTCGCGATGCAGAGAAAGAAAGGCAATAGAGACGTTCGCAAGGTAGAGGAAAATGTTTATGTTTATATTACTAACTTAGTAATATATATATATATATATATATATATATAAACTAATCCAACAAATATCTACTAACTCTTACACACATCACCTCACTCATATCTCAAACTATTTTGATAAAAATATATACTATCGTCGCAACTCAATTGACAGATAAATTTTCTTCAACGAGTGATATTTTTAACAAAACTGTCCGATATAAAATTCTTCGCAACGTAAATAAATTATTTTCTAACAAATAATTTTAATCCAAACTCCAAAAATATATTTTTGGCATTTAACTCACTAAATACCAACAAAATTGGGCTAAAAGCCTAAGAAATTAAACGCAAAACACCCTAAAATTGTATAAATTAGGATTTAAAATTAAGGGTCTTACACATACTATCATCATGATTCCTTTGCTCCTTATGTCTCCATATCAAGATATACAGAATCAATTAAATGGATAATTTTGGACAAGATTTAATGGTGAATCAATCTCTAAATATCTGATACGAAACTTCATGAGACATCTAGATTTCTTGCAATAAGTACAATAGCCAGATACCTTGAAATTCCTTAAAAAAGAACATGCAACCCTCATTGAAGAATACACAACACCATACTACAATAAGCACAATACAACAGTCTATGCGCTCTTGCTCTCCAATTTTTGTCTAACCGCAAATACATATTTTCTAACAGTAAAACATTGTAAACATCCTCTTTTGAGATATATTTAGAAAACCCTTAAACATATTTATTTTTAATGTAGCTCAAAAGTTATTGCACCCCTCAACAACTTAATTGTACTCATTTAGAAGATTGAGAAGACTTGAACTCAATCTGATTGACTATTATGTGTTCAGCGGAAATATAATTGTGTTAGTGAATTAATGGATTAGATCATTCAGTTTGATAGGATTGGACGTAGTACTGTGTTGGTGGAGAACTAGGATGAGTTGGTTGTGTTGTTCTATGTTTAAGTTTTATCTTCTCTGTTTTCATCAATTTTTTTAATCTTTTTAAAAAGGTTTCAAAATCAAACACAACTCAAACCCCCTTTATTGTATTTCTCGTTCTATCTTGAACATGTTTTTATTATAAAAAAATTAAATAAAAACACAAGTCAAACCCCCTTTTTCTCGTGGTTTATTACCTTTAATTGACATCAACGTTTGTCTCTTGGTTGAGCACTTAATTGTGTTTAAAAAAAGATTCTTTTATATTTTGTTGTTATGGCTAACTCTGGCAATGAAGCTACCAGAGGCAATGTTAATAGGTCTCATCTATTTGATGAAGAGTTATTTGAATACTAGAAAGAAAAGTTGATAAGTTTCCATATTTTACATGATCCTAAACTTTGGGACATAGTTGAAGTTGGATGTGAAGCTCCCAAAAATGAAGATGGAGTTGAAATACCTAGAAAAGAATTTAATGCTGATAAGAAGAAACTATACAAGGTGCACCATAAATCCACCACCTTTATGATGAACACAACCACCTTCAAAGAATTTGACAAATGCAGCAACAAAAGAAACACCTAAAAGAAATTTTGATGCTTTATGTCTTAACTACAAACGAAGCATGCAAATTCAGGAACGAAATGCAAATTTGCTAGTCTAAAAGTATGAGCTTCCCAGATGGAAAAAGATGAGGATATTGAGAAGATGCTTCTAGATTTCAAACATTTTCCTCTAGGCTAAACGTGTTCAAAAAGAGCTATAAAACAATTGATCATATTAAAAAGTTTCAAAGGAGTCTTCTAAGTGGAGACCAAAGGTAACAATGTTAGATTTTTTAGATTGTTTTAATTATTTTCTAATAATGAAAGTACATTAGAAGGAGTATTTTAAAATTAATATTTTAGTTTTGAATAAGTAAAATAAAATAAGTGTGTGTGATCGGAATAATAGGCTTCTTAGACCATGTGTGAGAGTCAAAAAGAGATTTTGATCCCTAGATATAACAAAAAAAGGGAATAAAAAAATTGATCTTTTAAATTTTAGGCGTAGATCAAATTTGTTCTCGAATTTTGTTAGTAGACAGATGCATTCTTAAAATTCTAAAATATAAATTGAATTGTTCCTTTGAAAATTGTTGTTGTTAGATATTTTAATGTGGCAGTGTAATTAAATATGTCGTTTATCCACATTGATCTCACGTCAATGTCATCTTTTCGAGAACAAATTTTTCAATAAAATTTTATTTGAGGAACAAAGTTTAAGTGTCCAATTGAACTTTGAAAAATGTGAAACCATATATCACTTGAAAAAAATTCATTTTCCATTGCAAAAAAAAAAAGTTTTTATTATTTGTTACGTTTTTTATTTTTGCAAAAAAAATTTCATTATCTGTTGCGTTTTTCATTATCTGATTGCTAGTTTTCACTCTGATTCTGATGATGAATCAATAGGTGAAGAAATAATATTATTTTTTTTATCTTACTTGTGACGAACATATCACCAAGTTAAATGAATTTCTAAATAATAACACAAAATTTCATCTAAATTTAAAAATCTAAGAAAGATTTATTCCATCTTAACAAATGAATACAAAATCCTTGACAACAACTTTAAAATCATAAAAACCAAAAAGTCATACTCTTAAAAACCAAAAAGTCATACTCTATTAAGTATGAAAGAGATTTCCAAGAGTTTTTTACAAATGGAATAGATATAAACAAACACTCATATATGATCTATGGTGTTATTAGAATCAATAACAGAGGCATCGTTTTCATGAACAAGGCGAAGAACCAAAAATCAACTAATCTGAAATTAGGTTTTCTTAATGTTTTTGGAAATGTCGTGATAAAAGAACTTGTCCTATGTTGAATATAGTGAAAGACAAGAAACCTTTTGTAAACTAACAAACTAGGATTTAACCAAATGTGGATACCCAAGAACAAAATAATTTATATTGCAGATATCTTTTGCAACAACATTGAAACACCAGTCAAGGTACCTTGCTAGTGGATGCTCATGACACATGATAAGAAAAAAGTTTTAGGTTCTAAGTCCTGACTCTTAAGGATGGACAATATGTTGGACTTTGCGGAAATTAGAAAGGTAAGATCATAGGTACATGCCACTAGGTAATGGTTTTGTACCTTCTATAAAAAATATTTTACTTGTTAAAGAACTAATGCATAACCTATTTAGAATAACTCAATTAAGTGATGATGGTTATAATGTCATCTTCAATCAGAAGTCGTGTAAGGCCATTAGTCTAAAAAGTCAAATCATACTCTTTACTAGTTAGAGGAAAAACATACATAAAAAAAATTGTTTGATTTAGAAAAACAAGAAGTAAAGTGTCTCATGTCAGAGCATGAAAAACAAATGATTTGGCAAGATTGGGGCAAGCTAACTTGAGAATGATCTCAAAGTTGAACAAATTCAATCGAGTTAGAGGATTTTCAAATTTGAAATATGAATCAGATTATTTTTGTGAGTCATTTTAGATAGGGAAACAAACAAAATCCATCCCATCTCCCATTTCTTGTGTTTTCTACCTTCAAATATTACTGTGTGGTGTCGATGTCTAGTGAGGCACACTGACAATTTTTGTGAGTTTAGTTTTGTTTATGATGATGATACTCCATCGATAGATAATCAAGGAAAAATGCTCTTCGGGTATGATAGTTGTTTACTGTAATGGTTGGATAAATGGTCATTTGTTAAAAAAGAGGGCAGAACTAACCTTTAGGGTTAAAAATCTTAGTGAAGCTGATGCTTATAAGGTAAAGCAGAAAAAGAATTAGTTGCCAGTAAAGAGGGGATTCTTGTTCTCAACAAAAAGGGTTTATTCCATATAAGGCCCGCTGTGTTTATACAAAAGAACTATTGGCGTTCCAAACTTAAAGCAAGGCAGGTTATCTTCTATGTGAGTCTTGTTGTAGTCAGGCTTTATTATTATGTAATGTTATGCCACTTTTATCTAAATGATTTGTTTTTTCTTGGCCGGAAACATGGAATCTATCTACTTCATTTTGAAGTACAAGTAAAAGGTTGTTGGAAACATTTCTTCAGTTACTCCCACTAATTTTTAGGTTAATCAGACCAAACTTCATCGTGGGTCACCATCCTAAGTGGTATTCCTTTGGATTAAAGCCATTGACAACAATTTATTGTCGATGTAGAGGATAGTTCCTCGAAAAATAAATGTCGGGTCATGTTGAAATTGTTAATCTTAAGAAGAATAATCCCCAAAAAAAGAGAGAATAACTTCAAATTGTCGTTGGTGTCTACCAATATATTTACACTCATATAGTTGGAGGTTTTCAATCAAATGATTTCCCATCTACTATTTCCTCACCCTACCAATCCTAATTGTGTTCACGCAATAATCCCAATCATTGATGCCATTTGTTCAACTGGCCTCAAATCATTGGGTCAATAAACGATTTTGCCCGAGAGTCCTTCCCATCATTGAAAGGTGTTTACCTTTTGTGCCTCTTTGCTCATGAATGATCATCAAGTTTTTTATACAAAGGTAGAGAAACTATAATCGTCCAATCTCGTCCTTGAGACTTAAAGGATAAATGACGGGAACACCATCACATATTTAAAGGGCAAATTTGAGAATTTATTTCGAAAGTGAATGCTAGGGCATTCAAGTTTTACTTTTTTGTTGTATTTCACTACCATTCTTTGTTTGATGACAACTTCACGTAGAGTGGTCCTATTTCTCCTTTCTTATAACAAGTCAAACTTTTTCCTTAAGAGTTGCTCATTTTCATGACATTGCAAAGGATGAGAAGTTCTCCAATTCATAAATCATTTATCCGCTAGAATGAAAGCCTTGAATCCATCTGTAAGATGAATAGACTGTTTCCCTGGTAGTTCAATGAGAGGTTGTTCTATAAGACCACAACACATGTGGAATCACTCCAGTCCAGTTTGTGTTCACTTCATCTAATCTCCTTTTCATTCCTCAAAGGATGGTTTTTTTTGGCTTCTTCAACCTGCCCTTTGGTTTCCGGATGTTTCACGAATGCAAATTGTTGTGTCACCTGGAGTTCAATCATCAATTCGTGGAAGGGACTTATCTATGAATTGTATCTCATTTGAAGGTGTTGAAAACACAAGAAATAGGGGTTTTTAATTGTGTTTATCATGACAACTACTTGTGTTTCTTAAACAAGATACGTTCTTTATGAAAACATTCAACTTGTGATTATAAAACATTCAACTTGTGATTATAAATCAGATTAAGTAAAATAAAATTCAATCATGAAGAACTTAGGTTAAAAAACATAGTAGAGAAAAAGATGGAACACAAAGTCTGTTTCTAGAATTTTAACTCTCATTGAGAGAATATTCCATTTAAAATCCTATAACAATTCAAGTGTATAACACCACTTCATTGATTGACATCAATTCTAATAACTCTATAGTGAATGAATTTTTTATTCGTTATTTTCTTTTGATGTGTTCTAGGCTTTTATTAGAAATTTTCTTTGAACATTTCCTTTTTCCTTATTCTCAATTTCTCACTAGTTTAAAAATGTTTCTACTTAAATACTAAAGAATATATCTGATGGAAAAGTTGGATTTAGAGATATTGAATCAACATTGAAAACGTGTCCATTAGAGGATTTGTAATTAAAACCAATAAAGGCACCTAGAGCTATAAAAAGGAACGAAAATACAAAGACATTCCTACAAAAAATTCTTTTGTTACTTTTGTTTTTATCCGTTCTCTTACCAATTTTCCAGTTTTAATATCACTTAGTTTTCTAATTTTATTTCATTCTATTATTTTATACTTCCAATGTTTTCATATTTAAGCTTTGATTCTACTATAATCATGTGTGAGTAGATTTTTCTTACCTTGAGATTGTAGTATTTCCAATGATGGATCTCTAACAACTTCTATTTCATTTTTTTTTTGTCATAGGTATTGATATTTTAATCCAATCTTAATAAGAATCATGTTCGTACTTGGATATCAAATTATGTACTGAAAAGTAAATTTGATATTTGTGGCATTGTTTCAAATTAGATGCATTGTTTCAAAAAATTTAAAAATTGATGTAAATGTTGTTGCACCAAATGTTTCGCCTTGTGAAATTTGTGGCATTGTTGGTCATATGAATGTTGAATGCCAAGTCAGAATTTCGGCTAATGGTGGGGCGGGTAATGAGCAAGTTAATTATCTTAATAATCCTTAAAGAGGGAGTCATTTTTCCAATACTTGCAATAGAGGGTGGAGGAACCATCCAATTTTTCCTACAAAAATCCTCCGTTTAATTTCATCCCCAACCCATGGTCAGACCTATTGGTTGCCAAGGACAAAGACCTTTCAATAGCCCCCAAAAGTCTAGTTTAGAAATTTGCTGGAAAATTTTGTGCTAACTCAAAGCCAACAAAGTAAGGAGTTTAAAAACCAAAACCAATTAGTGAATAAAACACTTAGGGAGTTAGCATCTAAGGTAGATTCCATGGCCACTCACAATAAAGTTTTGGCAATAGATATCACCAAAATGGCTCAACAGGTTGCTTCATCCTATAGGTCTTCCAGTGTGTTCTCGGAGAAGCTTGAACCTAACCCCAAGGGACATTTAAATGTTTTCACCTTAAGAAACAAAAAACAATTAGAAGAACCCAATAGTAGAGATGTGGAAGAGAGTGATGGGATAGAAGAGGAAAATGCAAGACCTTATGCGTCTCCATCACCATACAAACTACCCATACCATTTCACCAAGGTTGAAATTGACGAGAAACATAGGAAGTTGGTGGAACTTTTGAAAAAGTTATATATAAACATTTTCTTCACTAAAACATTGTCCCAAATATTATCATATGTGAAGTTTTTGAATGAAATTTTGTCAAACAAAAGAAAACATGGTGATAATGAGACTGATGCTTTAATTGAGGAATATGGTGCCATAATTCACAAAAATTGCCTCCCAAACATAAAGATCTTGAAAGATATTCTATTCCTTGTGTGATTGATGATATGAGTTTTGAACGTGCTTTGTGTGATCTTAAGTCTAGAGTGAGACCCACACCTTTTTCAGTTTGTAAGAAGTTTGATGTGGGTGAGTTAAAGTCCACATACATTTCCTTACATCTACCAGACTGATCTATCAAGTATCAAAGGGAATATTAGAGGATGTTCCTATCAAAGTAGGGCATTTGTTTATACTGGTTGACTTTATGGTGTTTGTAACACCCCGATTTTCCAAGCGAGGGTGTATTTTTTTTTTAAAAAAACAAATTAAAATAAAACAGAGAAATAAATAAGGTAACACCTTTGGATAAATGTTTAAGTCAATATAACTGATACGCAGTAGAATAGTTCTCTTGAAATATAAATCCAAAGTATTTACACAACAACTAATGGTACATGGAACCCATTCAAATAAGATGTCATACCGACAATATTAGTAAAAGTATAGTTTTCTAGTTCAAAATAACATAAACCAAAAGAAAGACATTTGTTCCCTCTATGTCATCCTAATCTGATCATTCTCCACGCGCCTCGTAAGATCCTCCTAACATAGCTCCAGTCATGCATTCCCATCTACATTCCCATCCACAGGGTATGAACCGGTAGGATCGTCCTGTCTCTCATCTGAGGGCAAAGCCCAGATTTCCACAATAGTTGTAAAGGGTCACCAACCGAAATTAACAGTTAACACATAACATTTAAGTTTTTAAATGCACAAATAACCTTTCCACTTAGCATGCACCTTAAAAGGGTTTCCATATGTTAAACATGCATAAACAAAGTTGAAAATTGAAGTTTTTAACAAAATAGCATTGTTGTATTCGAATACAGCATCTATGTATTCGAATACAAGGCTGTTTCAGCATTCAGCAGCAAAAACAGCATGTCTGTAGTTGAATACAACAGTCTGTATTCGACTACACAGCAAGTCAGTAGCAAAACAGCATGTTTGTATTCGAATACAACAGTCTGTATTCGACTACACATCAAGTCAGTAGCAAAACAGCATGTATGCATTCGAATACAGCTTCCTGTATTCGAATACACAGCAGACAGCAGCAGAAAAACAGCAAAATTCAGCATTTTTCAGCTTTTTAAAGGGTATCGAAACCAATCAACACTTACACACAAATCCAAACAATCATACTTAACAATTATAGCGCAAACACTACGACATCTTGAGTTTTGAAATGGTTTTGGAATCAATCACACTTACAAACAATTCCAAAACATAACACTTAGCATTTTCAACACAATCACCACGATAATTTGAACATCGAAATAGTTTTACAATCCATCACATTTACACATAATTTCAAAACGTAACACTTAGCAAAATCAACACAATCACAATGACATCTCAAGTTCAAAACACTCAATCATAAACTTGAATCAAACACGACTCGTGTGCCAAGCACCCTAATGCAATGCGTATATGCCAAAATGCATGGACTCGGAATTCCAAACCAAAACCCTCCTCGAAGGGCCGTAAATCATAATTGTACCGCCTATCGCAGGCCAAAGTACCAATTACCGAGGTGCCACCTATCACGGGTCAGCACGATTCACTAAAAAGCGTAAATCATAAACGTACCACCTATCACGGGTCAGTACAGTTTACCGAGGTGCCACCTATCACGGGTCAACACGATTTACTAAAAGAAAAAGCGTAAGTCGTAAATGTACCGCCTATCACAGGCCAAAGTACTATTTACCGAGGTGCCACCTATCACGGGTCAGCACAACTTACCAAAAAGTAAATCGCAAACGTACCACCTATCACGGGTCAGTACTGTTTACTGAGGTGCCACCTATCACGAGTCAGCACAATTTACCAGATGAAATGCATGAGCATACACTGACTCCATTCACAACAATCGTTAAGTAAATGTAGACATTAAAAGATTCCCCATTTTTAATACTCATTTAACTTAAACGATTTTCACGCCAAACATTAAGCAAACAGATATATTAAGAGATTCCCCATTCTTAATATACTTTTGACTTAAACGATTTCCACGACAAAACATTCAGTAAACAAGACATTAAGAGATTCCCCATTCTTAATACTCATTTAACTGAAACGATTTTCAAAAACAAACATTAAGTAACCAAGACATTAAGAGATTCCCCATTCTTAACGCCCAGTTAACTTAAACGATTTTCAAAACAACATTAAGTAACCAAGACATTAAGAGATTCCCCATTCTTAACGCCCAGTTAACTTAAACGATTTTCAAAACAAACATTAAGTAAACAAGACATTAAGAGATTCCTCATTCTTAATTCTCATTTAACTTCAACGATTTTTCAAAACATTAGTAAACAGATATATTAAGAGATTCCCCATTCTTAATACTCATTTAACTCAATGATTTTCACAAACACACATTAAGTAAACAAGACATTAAGAGATTCCCCATTCTTAATACTCATTTAACTTAATGGTTTTCAAATTCCACACAAAACAAACTCAAGCATATTATCAAATCCAATCCACAACTCACACCAAAATACATCAATTCATTTCTCCACAAAATCCAGCATACACGTATCAAATTTCACCAGTATTAATTAAGAACACGTCAAATACGACAAACACAAATCAACACAACCATCACTCAAATGCAACAAGTTTCATTTACTCAAAATCATACATAAATGAGTTTAAATTCATTTTCCACGAAACATTCATCAATATCACCAAAACCCCACATTAGAATTTCACCCATAATAGCATTAAATTCATTTTCCCCAAATCAATACTTTAACCCTAACAAAATTCTTTTCCACACAACCACAGATAAAGTCCCTAAATTCAAACTAAAAGTTTGGAAGGAGCCCTTACCTTCACGTTAGCTTTAACGTGCGATTACGGTGCCGTGGGTAAATCCGGTAAAATCTTCCGCTCGCAACGCCGCTTCCAAAGTTGGTTCCCTAGCACCGTAGCGTTGTAGTGAGCAACTTTCCCTTCTATCACTTCTTGAAAGGAGGCTTAGATCTAGATAAAACGGGGAGGTTTGTGTTTGAATCCCTAATACCGTTTTTCTTCGTTTTCGAAATAATGAGGAAGTATGAAGCTGAGAAATCCTTGCTTTCTTACCCACCAAGCCTTGGGTTTCTATCCTTGAAGAAAAGAACGAAAAAGGAAGCAAAACTGACGAATGAAGAAAAATGGAGAAAGTGGGTTCGCGCGGCAGAGAGGATGAAGATGAAGTTTTCTTTTTCTTTCCTTTTTTTTTCTTTCCTATGTTTTTCCTTTCCTCCTATTTCCCTCCAACCATATATATATATATATATATATATATATATATATATATATATATATATATATATATATATATATATATATATAAATTAATATATTAAATATAATTAACAAATATCTCAAAATATCTATATATTTGTTAAATTACCATTTCGCCCATAACTTTCCAAACCACTTTTGTTAAAAATATCTTCTCTCGTCGTTACTCAATTGACAGATGAAATTTTCAGCAGTTAATGTAATTTTAATCGAACTTCAAAATATCTTTTTGATCATATAAACTCCAAAATATTAATAACTTTGGCTAAAAAGCCTCCGAGTTCAATACCAACAATATATTAATATACATAAAGTACACTTTTAAATTTATGGGTCTTACAGTGTTGGAAATTAAAGAAGATTCACAAGTCTCAATTATTCTTGGGATACCTTTTTATTGCTAGTTTACCTTCAATGTGGATGATGAAAAGATTGAATTTAATTTGTCTATGCTAATGAAAAGTCCTTCTCATAAAGAATTTTATTGCATGGTTGACTTAATTGATCATTGTGTTAATGAGTGTCTTTTAGGACCACTCTCCCAATATGGATTGGAAGCATGCTTGATTGGAAGCACAATTCATGAAGATGTGGCAAAGGAAACTCATATATACGCTAAACTGTTATATGAAAATCCTTTTGTGTCATACTTAAATTTTGAAGCACTAGCAGTAAAAAATTCAACACTTCTCCCAAAAAAGGCTTCGTAGATAGAACTTAAGCATTTGCCATAAAATCCCAGTTATGGATTTCTTGGCAAAAAAATCAATCATTGTAAGTGCTGATATAAATGGTACAGAAATTGAAAATTTGCTTGGAGTCCTCAAGAGGTATCCAATAGCTATTGGGTATACTTTTGATGACTTAAAGGGAATTAATCGATCCAATTTCATGCATATAATACTACATGAAGAGGTCTATAAACCCTTTTACTGAGCACCAAATGATGCTAAACCCTAAGATGAAAGAAGTTGTGGAAAAAAGGTACTCAGACTTCTAGATGTCGAGGTAATTTACCCTATTTGCGATAGCAAAGAGTTCAGACTCATTCAAGTAGTTTCTATAAAATAAGGTAACACTATTGTTAAAAATTATAAAAATAAACTCATTGCAACTAGGACAATTATGGGGTGGAGGATGTGTAAAGATTTTAGAAAACTGAATAGAACAACTGGTAAGGATCATTTTCCTCTCCTCTTTATTGACCAATGTTAGAAAAGTTATTAAAACATTCACATTTTTGCTATTTGAATGGTTAATCTTTTTTTTTTTCTTTCAATTCTCATTCATCCTATCAACCAATAGAAAATCACATTTACTTATCCTTATGGAACTTATGCTTATTTGAGAATGCCTTTTGAGAAAACCACATTTACTTGTCCTTATGGAATCTTATATTAAATTAGGAGAAATACCACTTTATGTTTAGAGAAGAAATTGTTATTGGACATTTGGGGTATGCGTGTCAAGACCCAAAAACTAGACGTCGTGATCAGCGCACAAGCTATACTCATAGCCTCACAAGCCTACCAACTAACTTAACAATTAAGCGACTAATTAATTCTCAATAATCATTTCAAAAAAAATATATAATTTTTCTCGAAATTTTGATAGAGTATCCTCTATAACTTTAACATTCTAAAATTTATAAAATCTTTGTTTGCACTCTTAACTCAGTCAATTCATATTCTAAATAGCAAAATCTAATTATTTAATACATTTCCCAAAAAGACTTTCTAGACTCCAATAGCTGCAAAATACATTACGACTCAATAAACTTTAAAAAAAAGAATCCTCAATTAAAGAGGTCTACCACAACCAATATGATTGAGACTTGAATCTACTAACAACTTTCTACTCAGCTGTATGTGAATCTAAAAAATAAATAAACAAGATGAAAGGGTAAGTCATAAAGACTCAGTGAGGAGACAACAATCATCATCAACTGGAAGGAAAACACAAAAAGGCACAAATAATTATTTTACAATCTTGTGGCAATTATATTAAATAATATTACTTAAAAATCTAGTTAATTCTAAATTAAAATATAAACATAATAAAATTATTAAACTTATAATTTAGTCGTTCAAATAAAAATATTAAAAATTCAATTAATAACGACGCGAAATCAAAATGAACAACCTTAAAATCATCATAAAAATCGAACAAGTAAAAATACAAATTCTTGATAACCAAGAGGCGGCTTTATCTCATTGATAGCTCTTTACTCCTAAGGGTGGCATTTCCCTAAGGGGTGGCTCCATCTAATGAATAGCCATCTCACCTTGATCACGCAATGCATCATCACCCATCAATTAGCGAGCTTCCATCTCGTTGATACGCCTATCCTCCTACAGATGACATTTCTCATAGGAGCGACTCCGTCTAACGGGTATGACTCCCTTATCAAAACAAGGTAACTATGTGCACCTAGTGCTGTTAACGATTTCATAATTATAACAATAATTTCTCAAAACACGTATTTAAAATCATCTCTCATTTCATCGCAATTCGTGGAAAACATATTCAATCACATAACAATTCAATATTTAAATACTTTTGACTCATACGTAAATCAAACTAATAACATATTATATAATAAAGACCATTAAAATAAATAAATGGTGAAATCGAGATAAATTTCAAAGGATGTGTTTCCCAAAATTTTAAACAAATACTTTAACATTGAAAACGAGTAAAATAATAATTATAGCATTATAAAGATATATAATGATGACCGTCATCAACTCACAACTATAGAGAATCGCCTAAGTTTGTTCTCCAACAACTCTCAGAGTAGCACGCAGGACCTCAACTGCCAAATATGAGTAAAAACAATATTCTCACGACTTTATAAAAATTATTCTAAAGTTTAACTAACTCTAGGAACCATAAAAGTCATTTAAATCTACTCTAAGCACATATTTTACCCAAAACTACATTTTTCTATATATTCATTTTAGCAGAGTTGTGTATTTACCTCAAAGAGTCTCAATAAATAACTCTCAAGAAATGAGTACCTTTTTCTTTTCTTAGAGTACAAACCCTAACCCAAAATCCTAACCAAGAGAATTTATAAGAGTATGAGAAGTTATGCTCTTATGGAATATTAACTTCCTTTTAAGGGTTGAGGGTTTAAGTATTGTGTGGAGTGAGAAGAAGCAAGGAGAAGGAAAGAAGCCAAAAAAATGAAAATGGGGGTGAGGGCGAAAAAGTAACCGAGAGAGAGAGAAGAACGAGGGAAAGTGAAATAAAAAAATGAGGTGAGGTGGAGGTGGTTGGTTTGTTTTATTTATTATTATTATTAATTATGTTATTATTATAATTTTTTTAAAGAAACAGGTCGTTTCAATCTCCTCCCCTTATAAAAATTCGTCCCCGAATTTGTTTGCTTTTTATTTTCTAGAGTCACATAAGTTTCAAACAAGTGTGGGTATTTGCATTAATGACTTCTTCAAGTTCCCAAGTAGTTTATTCATCGGATGGACCACTCCAAAGAACTTTTACTGAAACGATATCTTTTGAGCGTAAACCTCTCACTTGGCAATCTAATATAGCTATCGGATGCTCAATGTATGATAGACTCCCATCTAATTGCACATCTTCATGATTAATCACATGAGAAGGGTCATGATGATACTTCTGAAGCATCGAAATATGAAAAATCGGATCAACTCCGGAGATATCCAATGGAAGAGCCAAGCGATACGCTGCCGGTCTGACTCTTTCTAAAATTTCAAATGGTTCAATGAATCGTAGACTTAGTTTCCCCTTTTTACCAAACCGCAAAACTCCTTTCATTGGTGAAATTCGTAGGAATACATGTTCTTCCACTAAAAACTCTAAGGGACATTGCCTCTTATCAGAATAAGATCTTTGTCTACGTTGAGCATCACTAAGCGATCCCGAGTCAATTTAACCTTTTCAATGGCATCTTGAATCAACTCTGGACCAACTAGTTTAGCTTCTCCAGCTTCAAACCATCTTATCGAAGACCTACACCGTCTTCCGCACAAAGCCTCAAACGAAGCAATCTAAATACTAGATTGACAACTATTATTGTATGCAAATTCCATCAAGGGAAAATGTTGATCCCAACTACCCCCAAGATCCAGAACACAAACACGAAGCATATATTCTAATATTTGTATAGTCCTTTCAGATTGATCATCTGTTTGAGGAGGGAAAGTTGTGATAAGCTTCAAATGAGTTCCTAATGAAGTTTGGAACAACTTCCAAAATCGAGCAATAAATTGAGCCCCACGATAAAAAAATAATAGACATCGATACACCATGCAAAGAGACGATTTCATCTAAATAAAGTTTAGCATATTAAGATGCATTATAAATAGTCTTCACAAGCAAGAAATGTGCAGATTTTCTCAGCTAATCTATAAACACCCACAGCGAGTCATAACCCTTTTGGGTTTGTGGTCTTATGACGAAATCCATGGCGATGCCTTTCCACTTCCATTCAGGTATTTCAACAGGTTGCGGTAACCCCGCAGGCTTTTGGTGTGTTCAGACTTTACTTGATAGCACACTAAGCACTTAGAGACAAAATTTGCTACGTCTCTCTTCATCCCTTCCCATCAATACAATTCTCTCAAGTCTTGATACATCTTATTAGAACCTTGGTGAATAGTATAAGAAGAATGATGAGCCTCCTCAAAAAATTTCCTCCTTAAGCCATCAACATTTGGAACACACAATCGATACCCCAACCTCAGAACACCATCAGAATCAACTGAAAAGTATGAAGTTTTACCATTCTGAATATTTTTTACCATATTCACCAAGTATAGGTCTTGAGAGCTTATTTGATATCATCAATTATGGTTGGAAGAATTTTTATGTGGGCTAAAAATAACCTCGAATGACCAAGTTCCAATTGAATTCCACTTTCAACAACTTCTTGAAATTATTTAACTATTGGCCTCTTTACTTCTGCTATATGGGCAAGACTACCCATGGATTTCCTACTCAAAGCATCTGCAACAACATTTGTCTTCCCTGGATGGTATAAGATTGTGCAACCATAATCTTTCAAGAGTTTCATCCACCTTCTTTGTCTTAAATTTAAATCTTGTTGTTGAAAGATATACTTAAGACTTTTATGATCAATATAAATCTCCTAAGTTTCACCATATAGATAGTGACTCCAAATCTTAAGAGCGAAAATTACTGCAGCCATTTCCAAATCATGTATAGGATAGTTTACCTCGTGCCTCTTGAGTTGTCAAGATGCATATGATATAAACTGCATAACCTTCACCACCTATAGGTAATACCAAAATAGGTGCCGACGTCAAGTACTCCTTCAATTTTTGAAAGCTTTCCTCACATGCATCAGTCTATCGGAACTCAACTTTCTTCTAGGTCAACCTAGTCAACGAAGATGCAATCTTTGAGAAATCCTTCACAAAAAATCAATAATAACCAGATAAACCAAGAAAACTCTGAACCTCCTTTATAGTGGTAGGTATGGGCCAATTCTGCACTACTTCCACCTTACTTGGATCAACACTTATTCCATCCCTAGAGACAACATGACCTAAAAATGCCATATTGTCCAACCAAAACTCACATTTAGAGAATTTGGCATATAATTATCTCTTAAAGTTTGCAAATCCAACCTCAAATGTCGCTCGTGTTCTTCTTTAATCTTGGAATAAACAAGGATATCATCAATAAATACAATCACGAATTGATCTAACAATAGTTTAAAAATGCGATTCATCAAATCCATGAAAGTTGATAGGGCATTAGTAAACCCAAATAACATAACCAGAATTTCATAATGTCCATAACGCATGCAAAAAGCTATCTTCGCTAAATCATCCCTCTTAATCTTCCACTAGTGATACCCCGACTGCAAATCAATCTTAAAAAATCATTGAGCTCCTTGAAGTTGGTCAAACAACTCATCAATGTAGGGTAATGGGTATTTATTCTTTACAGTTACTTTATTCAACTGTCTATAGTTTACACATAACCGCATGGATCAATCTTTCTTCTTTACAAATAAGACTAGTGATCCCCAAGGAGAAGAACTTGGGAAAATAAAACCCTTATCAAGAAGATTTTGAAGTTGTTGCCTTAACTCCTTAAGTTTTGTTGGGGCCATACGATAAAGAGGTACATATATAGGATGAGTTTTAAGAACTAAGTCTATAGAGAACTCGATCTCCATATCAGGTGGCAACTCAGGAAGTTCTTCAGGAAAAACATCTGGATATTCACATGCTATTGGAATTTTTTCCAATTTCTTTTCAGCCACTTGTGTATCCCTTACCAAGGCTAAGTACGCATGACAACCTATTCTCATTAACTTGCTAGATCTCAAGGAGGAAATTTGGTTATGTGGTATCCAACAACGTCAATCTTGAAACAAGAAGACTAATTGCCCCCAAAGTGGCATGATGAAAAGCCAACCAATCCATATCCAAAATTAAATCAAAATTTATCAAGTAAATAACTACTAAATCTATTGGCAACACCTTGCCCTTAATAGTTATATCACAAGAATGATACACTGACTTAGCAAGCAAATTTCCTCCAATAGGTGTAACTACAACTAAAGCTTCTTCTAAAAAAGATGAACATTTACCAAGTCGAGTAGCAAACCTCAATGATACAAAAAAATATGTAGCTTCAGGATCAAACAAAACATGATCATCTTTGGAACAAATAGAAAGTATACTTGTATCGAGTGCATTGGATGTCTGAGCATCCTGATGAGTCAAAGCAAACACTCGAGTCTGCCTTCTTCCTGCTAGTATCTGACCTCTACCACTGAATCCCCTACTTCCCTACTGAGATGTTCCTGAACCTTTAACATAAGAACTTTCACTTTGTTGCGCATATGCAGAATGAGCTTGAGAAGATGCCAATTTGTTGGTGTTGATGCATAATGAGAAGATGGACGTGTCGTGTCTACATGACAATCCTTCCTAATCTGACCTACTTGGCCATATTGATAGCACACCTTACCCTTACCATCTCTGTAATAATTTCCAAAGTGAAACCTACCACAAATAGAATATTGTGCAGTTGAAACACTGAATATCTCTAAGGGAAAGTGGATTGTGATGCTTCTCCAGAATCAGACCTACGACTTTGCACTGTCCTAAAAGACTATCCCTTATTACCATCTCTTTGAGACATGAGTCTTTTTTTCCCCTGATAACCAAACATAGATCCACCACCGCAATTCAGATGGTTATTATAAGATCCTTCAACCCTTTATTTCTTCTGTGAATCTTGTTTAGTACCTCTTTTTTCCTTATGTCGTTAAAAACATTAGCAAAAGTAGAACAATTCGATCCAACTTCAGATCTAAATAAGTAATCCCTCAATCCTCTGATGAACCTCTTGACACGCATCTCCTTAGTAAGAGGTTAAGGAGCGTGTCTAGGGAGCTATGTAAAATGAGCCCTATACTCTTAAACTCTCGTACTCTCCATTTGCTCCAATCACTCAAACTCATGAGCTAATCCATCTCTAACACTTTCCATAAGAAAAAGAGCCATGAACAACTGAGAGAACTCTCTCCATGCTAACAAAGGTGACCCCACTTGTCTACCACGTGACACTATATCAAACCAATATCAGGCCACACCTATTAGATGAAAGAACGTCAGTTCCACTACTCTTACCTCCGAACAACCCAATGTTATTTGGGTCATCAGTCGCACTTAACCCAGAAAGAGTAGGGGGTTTAAACTTCATGAAGTCTAGTAAAGTAACCTCAATACCCCTCGTTGCAGCAGTCGTCTAATGCTCAACTTGTCTAACCTCTTGTTGACCATTGGGATTTTCATGTCTTTGATCACCCTCTTGTTGTTGTTCGATGAAAACCCCAACAAGTTGTTGCTCACCCTGTTGTCATGTCTGTAGACCAACAACGAACTCTTCAAAGGCTGGATTTTTGCACCTCCACCTAAGATCCTCAACATCGGCATCTAAGCCACGCCCGTTAACATTAGCTCTACGCCTATGTCAAGCACAAACTAAAGCACAACCTCAATGATGAGCGCCTTGGGCTTGGGCAATTGACTCATTAGTAATTTACCTTATAGTAGGATTCCTATTCTTGGGTGGCATTCTCACTGAATCAAAGAACATTGATCAAAAATTGAATAAGACGACAAGAAAATATGGAAAGATAGTGATGATGAATTTAAACACAAATTCAGACAACAAATGAGACTCACATGGAGGGCTAATAGCCCTTGCAAGTAAGTTGTGATCGGGTACACAATTTACAAACAAAAATCTATTATCACCCTACGTTTGCAGCTATTAGGACCTGGGATCAGGCTCTAATACCTACTTTGTCACGACATGATAACTAGACGTCATGATCGGCGCACAAGCTATACTCATAGCCTCACAAGCCTACCAACTAACTTAACAATTAAGCGACTAATTAGTTCTCGATAATCATATTAAAATATATATATAACTTTTCTCAAATTTTGACAAAGGATCCTTTGTAACTTAAACATTCCCAAATTTCTAAAATCCCTATTTACAGTCTTAACTCAGTCAATGCATATTCCAAATAACATAATCTATTAGGGAGCTTACATCTTGTTGGTACTCTCCTCTCAATCCTGCAACGCATCATCACACATCAATTAGGGAGCTTACATCTCGTTGATACTCTTCTCCTATGGATGATATTTATCATAGGGGAAGCTCCATCTAATAGGTAACTCTCCCTAATCAAAATGAGATAACTAGATGAACCTAACTCCGTTAACGATTTCATAATTATAACAACCATTTCCCAAAACAAGTAATTAAAATCATCTCTCATTGCATCATAATTCATTGAAAACATATTCAATCGCATAACAATTCAATATTTAAATACTTTTGACTCATACATAAATCAAACTAATAACATATTATATAACAAAGACCATTAAAATAAATAAATGACTAAATCAAGATAAATTTCAAAGGTTGTGTATTTTTAAATAAATACTTTACATAGAAAATGAGTAAAATAATAATTATAAAATTATAAAAATAAATGACGATGACGATGACCGTTGTCAACTCACAACTATGCAGAATCGGCTAAGTTTATTCTCCAACAATTCTCATAGTTGTAGGAAGGACCTTAGCTGACAAATCTGAGTAGAAAAAAATATTCTCAAGACATTAGAAAAATTATTCTAAAGTGTAGCTAACCCTAGAAAACCATAACAGTCATTTAAATCTATTCTAAGCAAAAAATAATTTTTTTTATCCAAAACTACATTTTTTTTTCTAGATATTCGTATTAGCATAGTTGTGTATTTACCTCAAAGAGTCTCAATAAACAACTCTCAAGAAATAGGTACCCTTCTCCTTCCTTAGAGCACAAACCCTAATCCAAAATCCAAACCAAGAGAATTTGTAGGAGTATGAGAAATTATACTCTTAGGGATATTAAATTCCTTGTAAGGGTTGAGGGTTTAAATATTGTGGAGTGATAAGAAGCAAGGAGAAGGAAAGAAGAAAAAAAATGAAAATGGGGGTGAGGGGGAAGAAGTAATCGAGATAGAGAGAAGAATGAGAGAAAGTGAAATAGAAAAATAAGGTGAAGTGGAGGTGGTTGGTTCATTTTACTTATTATTTATTTATTTATTTATTATTATTATTATTATTTTATTATTTTATTATTATTATTTTTGAAAGAAATTGGTCGTTTCACTGTGAGAGGTATTGAGTTAGACATGCCAAAAATTAAGGTAATGGAGAAAATGCCACCTCCTACCTCTATAAAGAATTGAGAAGTTTCTTGGGGCATGTAGGATTATACCGCCGATTCATTAAAGATTTATCTAAGATTTATAAGTTGTTAACTAATCTACTCCTTAAGGATACATTTTTTTATGATGAATTTTGTCTTAATTCATTTTGCAAGTCAAAAGAAGCATTGCTATCTGCCTCAATTATGCAGCCAGCTGATAGGATTCTTCCATTTGAAATCATGTGTGATGCTAGCAATTTTGCTTTAGGTGCAGTGTTGGGGAAAAGAAAAGACAATAAAGTTCATGCTAACTGAAATTTGGATGAAGCTCAAGTTAAGTATGCCACAATCGAGAAAGGATTATTAGCAGTAGTGTTTACCATTGACAAATTTCATTCCTACTTGGTGGGATCAAAGATAACTGTCTACAAAGACTATGCAGCCATCAAACATATTTTGAGCACGAAAGATGTTAAGTCAAGGTCGATCCGACGGATACTACTTCACTGAGAGTTGATCTTGAAAATTGACACAAGAAAGAGTTTAAATATATGGCGGTCGATCATCTCTCGAGGCTACATAAAAAAATGAAAATAAGTTGCCCTTGGATGATTCATTCCTTGATGATCAATTGTTTTCTCTTGCACAAAAAGAAGCACCATGGTATGTTGATTGTGTTAACTACCTAGCAGCTAGAGTACTACCCTCAAATTTGAACTATCAACAAAATAAGATTTTTTTCTCGAATCTTAAACACTACTATTGGGATGAACCTCTACTTTTTAAGATAGGGGATAATGGAATTTTTAGATGATGGGTCCCAGTTAAAGAAATGGACGTTGACGACGGACATGCTAGTTCCTTAAAAATTGCAACAAAGATACTTCAAACAGGCTTCTACTAGCCCACACTATTCAAAGACATACATTGTTTAGTTCTTCAATGTGATCAATACTAGAGTATTGGAAACATATCAAAAATAAATGAAATGTCTTTATACAATTACCTTGAAGTTGAAATCTTTGAAATTTTGGGAGTTGATTTAATGGGTTCATTCCCCTCATCTCTTGAAAATCAATGCATCCTTACAGAAGTAGATTAAGCTCTTTAAAAAGGTATTATTTTTTAGGTATGGTGTGCCAAGGGTGGTGATCAGTCATGGCAGCTCTCATTTCATAGATAAACCATTTGAAAGCCTACTAAAATAGTATTAAGTGAAGCACATAATTGCCACAACATATCACCCTCAAACTAGCAAACAAGTAGAAGTTTCTAATAAGAGATCAAGAGCATTCTTGAGAAACATGTCTCAGCGTTAAGGAAGCACAAGTCCATGAAGCTATATGATGTGTTTTGGACCTATCGTACAACATACAAGACTCCCATTGGTATGACTTCTTACAAGTTGATATACGGAGAATCCTATCACCTCCTGGTTGAGCTCGAATATGTATCATATTGGGCAATAAAGACCCTTAACTTCAATTTAAAGGTTGCTGACTAAAAAAGGAAGCTATAACTCAATACGATTGATGTGTAACACCCCAAATTTTATGATGAATTATTTTATCAACAAAATATGATTTTAAATAATTAATTTGGATTTGAATTTATTTTAGAATATATATTAATTAATTTTCTTTATATGTGTGTTTTCTATTATTCAAATCTTATACATATTAGACTAAATGAGTGATATATATAATAAATATTTTATTTTATTATTTTATATATTTTATATATTTTATATATTTTCTAAAAATAATAGTATTTTAGTGAAATATTTACATGTTTGTGTTTAATGTGACATTTTATATATATTTAATTTGATTGTTAATATAAATGGTTAATAATATATAGATATATATATATATATTAATTTATTTATTATGATTTAGTAATTAATATAAAATGTTGATTTTATATTTATTTATTTATAATTTTGAATATTCTATAATGATGGTAGTATTTTAATGTGTGTATCTGGAAAAATAAGTATCATTATGGTGATTATTTTTAATATGAAAGTTTTGATTATTAATGTATTTTAAAAGATTAATTACATTATTTTATAAAATATTACTTTGGAAATATTAATATTTTAGTAATTAAATTGTGTTTAAAAAAGTGGTAAAAAAAAAGTTTTGGTAATAGTTTGTTTTATTTTAAAAAAAATAAAAATAAATAGAAGAAAGGAGTAAAATATGTTTTATAGGTTAGGCAGATATTTAAAAGAACAACTTAATTAAATAATAAAAAAAAAATTTAATTATAAATAACAAGAATGAAGGGCATGAGAAATAGTGAGTAACCTGGACACAAAATAGGACAACTGCACATTGAGAGAAAAATAAGAAAATTGATATTGTCATCGATGAGTGTTCTAGAAAAGTTTCTCTGTTTTCGTCCAAATTTCAGTATGTTGTTTTACTCATTTAGCTAGTAAATGAAATACAAGTTTCCAGATTTTTAACAACTCCAATTTCTCTCTAAAATATTCAACTTCTTCGTTTGTGGAATTCATTATTTTGCACCGTTCTTCGTCACCGTAAGTCTGATTTGAGTAAAATCAACTCCAAAACGATTGTGTGAAAAGTGGCTATACTATCCACTGATTGGTTTTTCGATTTATGGTAATTTTGCTTGACCAAATTTCGAAATTTAGTTTTTAGAGTATCTTCTCATAATTTATTTTTTACGTTTACCTCTAAATTGTTGAGTTAGATCGATTGAAGGAAAAACAATCAAATAAAAAAGGTTGTTTACTTTTGAATAAGATAAGGGGTGATAGAACTTTTGAATTCATGAGTATAATATATTGTGAGATGAACGAGAAAACTGTATTTCTCAACGATTCATCTGGGGCTCACTACGTATGGCAGTAGCCCTTTGAGAGATAAATTGATTAATGTGAAATATGAGGTTAAAATGTGAAATAGAAATGTCTATAATGTGTTGATTGATTTAATTTTCGATAATTGTGTGGTAGTTGATATTTGTCATTATTGTGATATTGGACGTCAAATGAAATTATGTGCATATGTTTGATTAGCATTTATGTGATGTGATAATAAAATATGGATGCATGGTATGATATATGTTTATATGATGATAATGATGATTTTTGATTGATGATACTGATGTTATAAAATCATGATGAGTTTATATGATGATCATGATTATGTATGATTAATGATTTTATAAAATTGTGATGAGAATATTGAAGTACCCCATAGTGGATGAGATAGTGATGATTCCTAAAGATGATGCTCTTAATGGAGTAGTCTAAGCTAACAAGGGGAAAAGATAAATATTGAGAATTTATGAAATGGAGATTATTTTGTCATCATATAGGTAGGGCTTGACAAGCCTAGTGATTCCGGGGAACTACAACTGAATGTGTCTGATTGTGGCGGTCTGTTATTAAGCCTAAAGACAACATTATTATACTTTGGAGGTATTCGGGTGGGGAATTTCTAGGTGACTTAGACGTAGCACTCCAAATATCGAGAGCTACCACGTAACACATGTTTACTTGACAATTGTGTATATGTGTCTCAGGTTGAGTTGGGGGATCTATGAGGACAGAGCCAATTTGAATTGCCTGTCCACTGGGATGATGACATAGTATCAAGTCTCCTAACTAAGTACTTCAGAGTTAGAATGGTACCACATTGTGAAGTAGAGTCTAAGATCATGCATAGCATTACATTTACTTGTGATCGTTTTGTTATGATTAATATGTATTGTGTGCGATAATAATTTCTGAGATGATTTGATGTTATAATTAAATGTATTGATTTTCCATGACTTTGACTTTATTACGTGATGTTTTTCCTTGAAGAATGTTTGTTTAATTATAAGGTTTATTTATGATCAACTCCGTGTTCTTCTTACTTATATTATACTATTAACATGATTTCAAAACTCGCCTCCTTCATTGTTTGTGTTTTACTGGCTTGGCCATGCGTTTGCAAAATCGCAGTTGTTATAGGTTAATGAGTCTTGAAGTTCAATTTTGAGAGAAACTCTGCTCTAATAGGTGATACCGAGAATAAGGGTTGTAAATTTGTATTTTTCTTATTAAATTTGAAACAACTTTTTGTAAGAAAATCTTATAAGTACCAGTAAGTTTTTAGAATTAAATTAAGTATACTTACATCAAGCTTATTAAGATTACACTATTTTATAGGAGGAAAAAAGTTAAAAGTGTTCATTTTGATTTTTGAGAAATGTGATATCCTAAATTAGTTATAAAAGTTTTTATTTTCTTAGAAACAAATATTATTTATTCGATGGTTTTGTAATTCAAAAAAAAATACTATAAATTATTATATATGTTATTTTGAGGTTTAGGGTGTCATATGATGAGTGGATGTTGGGCACTTAGAATAATGCTAAACCCTACAAGGAAATAACCAAGAAGTGGCATGATAAGTACGTCATCAAAAGCAAGTTCAAGGAAGGTGACTTCGTGTTACTTTTCAATTCAAGATTGAAGTTGTTTCCATGTAAATTTTGTTCGAGGTGGTCCGGGCCATTTTAAATCTGCAAGGTGTTCCCATTTGGAGCTGCAGAAATATAGAGAGACACCATTGGAGTTTTCACTGTGAATGGTCAAATTTTGAAGCAATATGTAGTTGGGAATCCAATAGAGAAATGGGGAAGTCTTATTCTTCGGTCTCCATCTCAAGATTTGCAAAGCGAAGGTCAAGTTAAGGACCATAAACAAGCATTATGTGGGAGGCAACCGACAATTTTTATTTTTCAAAATTTTAATTTGTGTATTGTAAATTGAGCAAAAATGAGCAAAGTGTAAAGTATAGAAGAAGGAAGCAAGACTTATGGCTTGGCCCTAATTTCCATTACGATCGTAATGGTCCAGGCCCCTACACCTGTAAAAACAACGTCAATATTGCATGAATTACAGTTAGGCCGTAATGTCCATTACAGGTGTAATGGTCCAGCCCCCTACATCTGCAAAAACAACACCAAGGTTGCACAAATTATGGCAAGGCCATAATGGCCAGTATGGTCGTAATGCGTGCACAAGTCACTTTCCACCATTGTCATAATCTTGTGAGCTTTCTTACTCCTTTCATGACTATTTGAATATTTACATTGACGACAATGTCTAATCCAAGCATGGGGTACACTTTTTTGATTGATTGTTTTCTTAGTGTGTTAATTTTTTTTATCTTGTTTTGAAATAAAAAAATAAAAATAAATAAAAAAATAATTTATCCTTGCTTGAAATAAAACTTTTCTTGACAGGGAACCATAATCTTTGTGCATTTTGATGTCAAATATGGAGTGAACTCACCTTCGAAGGCTGCACTTTCAGTTTGATAAATTAGCATATTCTCTAATAGCATGTTATCATTGATTTAGCTACTAAATTTGAGTTTCATGCCTTAAGATTTGTTTTGTTTTATACTTTCTATTAGTTTCCCACTTTGAAACTTACATGAATTATTTTTCTTGGTCCCATGCTTTATTGATAAAATCATTCTTGGCGCCATTTTTAATACTAAGGACCAACTTCAAAAAAAATCAAAAAAAAGAAAACAAAAATCAAGATAATTTTTTTTAATTAGTCTTTGTTTAAAAGGACACGAAAAGGTGATCTACTCGGAGTAACAGGTTAGACTCATTACAAGTGAGATTCATCACATGAAAAGGTAGAGTACATAGAGAAAGGATAAGTAATGTCCCTAATGCAAAAAGAAGTTTGGCCTTATGAATGATTGTTTGAATATGTTGAGCTTCAATTGTTCATAAAGGTTACCTATAATCATATCTTTATCTTTTATAGCCTTTTTAATATCCTTTTTTTCCAACCTATTGTCTCTTAACCTCTTTACAACCTTGAAAAGTTCTTTTGATTCATATATGCTCTCATGAAAGATGTAGTGGAAATTTGGTTAATAGTCAAGCATATGGTACAACATTCTGCTTTGGTGATATTTCTAGTGATTATACATTACCCTGAAATACTGAGAGAATTTGAGAGTTAAGTACCTTATTGATAAAAGTTATGTTTTCAGAGAAGTCTAAGTTCTTAATTTCAAATCGATATGGTTATCCATTGATTTTGTAATTTTTCTATAGTCTGAACTTGAACTAAATGTTGAACAATAAAAAGTAATTAAAAGATCAATTTATTCTTCAGCTTGAATATTCAACACATGATATTCATTTTTCTCTTCCATTTCCACAACGTACATTATACTCTTTGATCAAAGGCATCATGTTAGCCACATTATTCCTACATTAGGTGGGTTGGGTTCCTCCACTTTTAATTATACAGGATTGTTCAAACCTTTTTCCTCCCTCATTTCAATCTCCCTACTACTTTTTCTTATAAATCAAATCACATACCTTATCAATACAAAAGCAGCCTCTAAATCTATTTTTGGCTTCCGATTCATCAATCATGGCTTTGTTTCATGATAAATAGCCACTTTTTTCCTTTATTTTACGAATTTTTATTGGCTCTTTCTGGTCGCAACATTTGTCATCTTAAAAAATGGACATCATTTTTGGATTTGTCTTGCTGAAACCTTTTGAAAACACTACTCATTCGTGCATTTTAGAGAAATTGACGTCAGACCTTGTCGACGCTCCAGCTCGTCGGTTTTCCTATTATCTCTTTAGTGTTGTTTTAACTCATTTATGTTCCTAACTTTTTTTTTTATTAAGGTAACATTAATTTTTATGCCCCATGTATTTATAAGTCATATTTCAGTGATCTTGTAAACCAGTAGTTGAGTTTGGATACAATCTTTGTGTGTTGTAGAGTTAGCGTTGCTATTGAAACTTTTAGTGATTCATCTATTTTGCAAAAGCATGTAACTAAGGTATATGGTGAGAGTAAGTTCAAATTCATGAGTGTATAATAAGTGAGATGAAAGGGAAAACCATATTTCCCATAATTCATTTATGACTTGCTATGTACTGTTGAATCCCTTTGAGTTATAATTCACTAATGATAATACTTAGAATTTAGTAAGGTTAAAACATTAATTAGAAACTTTTATAGGATGTTGTTTGATTTGATTTTAGTGTTATTTAATTTAGTGAAGCTTGTGAATTATGATGATGAGTTTTGAATGTAATGTATGGCTATGAAAATATGCAATGGCGATGTTTACTTGATGAGTTATAATGCTACCACCCTTGATGAATGTCATAAAATGCATATTGTGGTTAATTGAATTGTGACGAATCCAACTTGTGTCGATGAAGGTGTTCTTAACGTAGTATCCTAAACCAACGAGGGGACAAAAATATGATGTTATGGTATAGGAACCAGTTGAGTGTTTTGTCATCATTTAGGTAGGTCTAACAAGTCTTGTGATTTCAGGGAAGTACTATTACATGAGTTACGTAAGTGTCTCGGGTTAAAGAAATGGTTTGTGAGGAAAAGGCCATTGTGACGTGTCCGTAAAGGGAAGGCTAATTTTGATGTGTATGTAAGGACAAAGCCATTTGAAGTGTCCATAAGGATATTGGGGTGAGAGACATGTGATATCAGGTGAGAGTCATCTGTTGTGTTTTTATCGAGTTTTGGACTAATTTATTTTTGTAAACTATATCCATGAATTATGTTATTTTTAATCTTTTATGCAAAGATATAAATTAATTGTCAATAAATTGAGTGGAAATGATCAAGTTGTAGAAAAGCCCGGTGCCTTCTTCATTGTCTAAGTGATAGAGCCTGTTGGAGTTGGACGTCTTGAGCTTAGCGTTGTTTTGTACCGATGAAAAGGTAAGTAGTAGCTATATTCCTTGTTGGTGATGGTCTAACCACTGCATTGGTCATTGTCCTTGGTCGTGTATCGCTAGTGCTATGATTTAGATCGTACTTTGAGTAATAGTTATCGAATCATAGCCTCTAGTCCCCATAGATGGCTCCAATTATTTTGAGTTGATCTAGATCAGAGGTCAAAGAATGGAAATGAAACAACTTTGTGAAGGTGATTAGTGATTGTTCCTTGATGGGGGTGTATCTGCACACACTCGAACATCAAGTATGTATGTGTTTAAAATCAAAGTTTAGGTTAGAAAATTGTATACCTTTAACTTGTGTCAGGTGTCTTTTTATAGTATGTTTTCAAGAAGAAACGAATCAGCGTTATATGTGATATATGAATTATCGTTCGATTTCATATGCATGTCCATGATGATGATGATAATAATTGTTGCCATTATGCGGTTGAGATTTTGATGTGATTATCATGATTGCTATCATGTGGCACTCATATGAACGGAAATGAGTCGAGCTGAGTCAAATCTGGATTTAACTCGGCTCAACTCGATAATAATTTTTTCACCTCTAAACTTCACTCGAGTTCGTTATAAACTTATTTTTCAGCTTGAACTCGACTCAATTCAAGTTCACGAGCAACTTAGTTTAGCTCACGCTCGAATCAAATGAACCAAAAAAAACAAAAATATTTAAAGGACTAAATGTATTCCTTCAACTTTAAGTTTAAAAATAAATTAAAAAAATTAACTACAGCTCATATAATTTAAACTAGAGTCAAAGATCAATTTTCTTAGTTATTTGAGTGTGAGATTTTTAAATATTGAACATAACTAAATAACAAAGTTTAAGCAATAATATAACACTTAAAACTATTTTATTTACCTTTATGGTACAAATACGAATTATAAATATTGTTTCCAACTTTTAAATGATACAAGTTTATTTTAAAATAATATTTATAACTCAAAATATTATAAGCAACAAATACAATAACTTGTTTTAGATTTGTTGACAATTTTTTTTCTCTATATTAAAGACCTAATTTGGTCTTCCTATAAACAATAGAACTCTATGTCTTAGAAAATTTCAAATCATACAAAAACTTCTTAATACTAGTGTTTAAAATGTTTTTGTTTATTTCGTTTTAAATAATATTTGCAAAATTTCATATCATACAAAAGCTTTTTAGTACTAGTGTTTAAAATGTTTTTTTTATTTCGTTTTAAATAATATTTACAATATGTTGAACATCATTTTCAAACATTTTAATTGAAATACCTAAATTAATTTTTTTTATACGGCTCAAGTTCAACTTTTTTATTACATAGTTATTTCAATTTTAAACTGAGATTTGACTCATTTGATGCATGAATTAAAGTTTAACGATTAATTATTAAATCGAGTTTCAAACTATTTTTAAGTTGGTTCGATATCCACAACCACTTCAAATTCCTTTTGTCTCACTGTTATGCGCTACTTCTTGGAAAATACTATATTAAGATTGGGGTTGAACTGGGTTGGGCATGTGTTGGACATAGAACAAAAGGTAATGGATCATTATAGTATGCTTCAATTTTTAATTTATTTGTGAAAGCTCCGACGGCAAAATTGGAAGAGAAAATAGGAAGAGGAAGATGAGAGAAAGAAGATGAATTGTATGATTTTGTAAATTTAATTTAATTAGTTAACGGGTATTTCGATAATTTTGTATAATTTAAATTGAGACAACGGGTGTAACTAGTATATCTAGAGGTTTAAGTAGCATAAATCAATAATAAAAAATCCCAGGTAAATTTGTCTTTAAAATATTGTTGGGGTAATTAAGGAACCACTGGATATTAACCAAAAAAAAAACAATTGGATAAATACAATCACAACAATAAAAAAATTAGTTGATTTGGTTCCCCATCACAAGCTAAGCGTAAGGCTTTGCTCATCGACTTTCAACGAAAAAGGTCACTTCTCAATTTCTCAGTTTCTCTATATTCGCATCTTTTACCTTTCAATCTGTTCCTTTTTTCTTTCCCCTTATTTTTATCGAATCCCTGGTTTATTTTCCTTTATATCTGGTATGTGTTAGACCAGTGATGTTGTGAAACAAAACTAATTATATCAAGCTTTCTCAGCAGTGCAAATAAATCTATAAGAAAGATATGCCAAAGTGATTTGGGTTTTAGCTTAATTGGATAGTTGATTGTGAATTGGAGACTTACAATAGACACCCTATAACAGTCCCTGTAAATTCTGTTATGTAAATTGATTAATAGTCTAAAGGGAATTATATATTTATTTTTTTTATTTTTTTATTTACATTTAGTATTGACCTTAATAACATAACATAGAGAAAAAGTGTTTAGAACTTTAGCTAATCTGGGTTTGGAAGATACTCTCTGATAATTTAATAATTTATGCATGTTTATGTGTATTAGAGTGATTGGAGTGATGAATACCCCTTCCTCAAAATTTTATCCTTTTAGATGCTGATTTTTGTTTCCTTTCCTGTGTTGTTGATGGAGGAATATAACTAAAAATCCGCCATATAAACACGCCATTGCGGCCCATGGCGGGCTTTCCTTCACAGATTGCTTATAGCAATTGTCCAAAAATTTGTCATGGCCACAATTTAACAACATTGTTCCTTTCATTTTATATGTCTTGTATGCAGCTTCGATATTTTAGGTAGAAGGTGCACCCGAGTTTCCGACACTTGTTGGAAACTGACACCACTATTTCAGTTTCTTTTGGGTTCTGAGTTCTGACACGTTGAGGACACAACTCTGACACCTAGGCGACATTTTCTTTCTAACTTGACATGAATGGTACCAAAATTTTCAATTTTTTTAATGATGATGGTCAATTAGGTGGTGCAAGGCTTTGAATTGGTTAGATCCTTCTAGCTTTTTGGTAGCAGATTGATGGGCTGTAGGTGAAAGAAATTGTTTAATAGTTCACCATCTTGTCTTAGAATCTTATTTGTAAAGAAACAAAGTGCCCAAATTGTATAATGATTTCTCTCAATATTTTTGGTTAACACTCATTATCATAAATAAATATTTATCTTGATTTTCAATATCGTCCATGTAGCTGTGTCCTATATTTTGGACATAGCTGGTGTCTAGGTACCCGTTTTTTGTGTCGTATTCTATGTCTGACTCTGTACTTTAGGAGATCTCTAGCTCTCTACTAATGCTGAAGAACAGAGTAGTAACGACTTAGTATTTTAATACTGAGTGATTTTCCCATACATTTATGCTTCTTATAAACTATAATTTACGACATTGCTAAATTCTTTTGTAATCTCTTTTGAATTAAAGGGAGTAGATAAAGTTTGTACTTTGTAGAAATGAGGTTTTAAATATTCAAATTCAGAGAATTATAGCTACTAAACCCCGTTAATCGAGGCCTAGAATAGAATGTACTTCAAATTCAATTGATTTTGTTTGTTTTTTACTCAAATATATGATGATTTTTACTCTATTTTCATGGAAATCAAATTATCATCTACTTTGCTATCATAATTGGCTAATATATTTTTAAAGCTAACTCGATTGTTTTTCCGCTGACAGAAATCTTTGAGAAACATAATTGAAATCCAAAGAAGTTATGCTACCTGTTTAATAGTTCTTGCTGCACTCACTAGTTTGGTATTTCAGCCCACAGTTTGTTTTGGTATTCAAATTCTGTGTCATTTGTTAAGAAATGAAGAAACTTAAATAAGTGAAGATCTGGGTGATTCCATTCTAGAGCTACTAGGGAAATTACTCTCGATTCCATTCTAGCTAATTTAGAAAACTAGGCTAGTAGCATTGCATAATGAGACACTGCTAAGTCACTGATCAAATTATCGATTGCTTGTGCTTAGTATATCCAACTTATGTGAAAGCCTTTTTGTTTTGGTTGGCTTTGAAAAAGCACAATTCTATTGACCTTAACCACTTTGTATTTCTTTGTCACTCTGCAAGCTGCGCAAGATTCTGTTAAATTTGAACTTTAGTTTTCACTACCTCCGTTTCTGTTTGTTGGGAACTAGTAGGAAAATACAATAAAAATGAAGCTGGAAATATACTTGAATAAAAGTGTAAACTGAAGATTTCTCAATCGTATTTTTTTAAGCAATTACTAGTTTAGTGTGTTACTTTCAGCATTGATGAACAACATTAACTGTTATGCACTTACAGTAGAGGTACTGTAAAACATACTGTCCATGACTCTTGAATAACTCTTGTTTGTTTTTCATTTTTCTTTGTAAGTTGATATTATATATAGGTACTCATTCTCTTCTTAAAGTAGCACCCTAGAGGGTAATCTATTTTTTATTTTTGGTGGTTGACAGTGTGTGTTATAAACAGTTCGACTCTTTCTTAATTTCAGGTACCAGAATATAAAGAGCAAAAAATCCTGCGAAGAATTTGAAGCCAAGATTGAATAAAGAAATGGCATCATCATTAACTCATATCAATATCAAATTACATGTGTCGACTATCAGGAGGGCACGTCCTCGAAGTCAAGGATTATTGCAATCCGGAAAACTTTTCCAACTCCGTGGACTCAATTTTCCTAGTATTCACATTAATCAATCCTTAATATGCTGTACAAAGTTAACTCCATGGGAGCCATCACCCGTTGCATATGCTCCTACTGATAATCAAAGCGACAATTTCTTGCAGAGTAGTGCCAATATATTTGAAACCCTTGAATCTAGTAAAACTGTCGAGTCACCAACAGCAAATGCTGAAGGGCTTGTGGAGAAAAATGATCAGCTAGGCCAGCAGCTTCAGCTTTTCAAGTGGCCGATGTGGCTTCTCGGTCCTTCCATTCTCCTTGCAACTGGTATGGCCCCAACATTATGGTTACCAATATCTTCTATCTTTCTTGGTTCCAATATAGCCAGTCTACTTTCCTTGATTGGACTTGATTGTATCTTTAACCTCGGTGCAACACTTTTTCTCCTCATGGCTGATTCTTGTTCAAGACCTAAACATCCAGCACAAGACTGCAAGAGCAAGGCTCCCTTCAGTTACCAGTTCTGGAACATTGTTGCTACCATTACTGGATTTATCGTCCCGTTGTTGATGATGTTTGGATCTCAAAAGGGTTTTCTCCAACCCCAATTACCTTTCATCTCATTTGCAGTTCTGCTAGGTCCTTATCTTCTTCTTTTGTCGGTACAGATTCTGACTGAGTTGTTAACTTGGCACTGGCAATCACCGGTCTGGCTCGTTACCCCAATCGTTTACGAGTCTTACCGTGTCTTGCAGCTAATGAGAGGATTAAAGCTTGGGGTTGAGCTCACTGCACCAGCATGGATGATGCATACAATTAGGGGACTGGTATGCTGGTGGGTGCTGATTCTTGGTCTGCAGCTCATGAGGGTTGCTTGGTTTGCTGGTTTAACTGCTCGAGCTCGTAAGGATCAATTGTCTTTTTCTGATACTTCTTCTGCTGGTGATTATACTATTTAATACCATTGTAAACATATTCTGAAAGAAACAGATTATAGCATAAGTTCATACGGTTCAAATTTAGTTATTATGGTTATTTTCCATCCCATTCATAGACTTATAGTGGTAGAGTGATAAGGACACATTTAATAGCTATATATACAAGTACATTAGATGCAAGATTCGTTTGTTTACTGGCCTTTGTGCTGCATTACTTTTTCGTACATCAACTTACGAAAATGGAAGGAGAATTGTATACTTGTTGGTTTACAGAAAAATTCACGGATTTATTACTTTTGACAGATCATAGGTAAAAGGATAAGTTATATAACTTGCTATTTTGGTTTTAGTTTTTCCTGTAGAATGTATAATGATGATGGTATCTAAAGTCTAAGCACATATTCCTTTCATTAAGAAATAATAAATATGCTTTGTCAGTATTTATTTTGCTGTTGTCTTTCTATTCCTTATAGCTTCTGCCTTTGATCTGCATTTAATCATCATCTTTTGTTGGCAAAGAATTTAAATCTGCGTCTTGATTAATAGTAGAAATTACAAAGCATAGTACAAGGGCTAGCATTTTTTTTTTTCTTTTGATCTGAGAATAAACCCAAGGTATCCCCACAGCCTGTTGTCGTAGGACTAATCCTCAGAGGATTTAGAGTACCACTTAAGGGGCTACTCTTCTTTTAATAGATGCAACTTATTCCCAACACTATGATTCAAATCAGGACATTTAGTTAAAGGGTTCAAGCTACTAGTCACTCGTACCAAACTTTGGGGGTTAAGTGTCTTTTTGACTTGTACAACATTCTTGTTGTTAGATAATATTATTCTTATTAGTTGTTATTATTATTAGTTGTTAGCAGTAATGATAGTTTAGTCTTTTACATGATTTACTATATATATCTATTGTAACATTAATATTTTGAGACTTTTTGTATACTTTCTATTGAACCCTAGCCCTCTTTTTCTCTTCTCTTCTTCCTATATCCATGGATTCACAGTACTGTTAACATAGTATCAAAGAGCATGGTTCGATTTTTGGATCTCCTGTAAAGTGGTCTACCAATTTCTTTTTCCTCTGTTCTGAATGTGACGATATTTGGGTTATTTTTGTTCTTCTACTATCTGCTGGGATTTAGGTTGCTGTTTTGGTGCTGCTAGGAGCTGGTCACTGGCTGTGTCTTGATTGAATTATTTTGGTTCTATTGGTTTTTGCATTTGTTGGTGGTAGTGGAGAAATCGAGAATTTTAGACCGGCAACCAAATGGGAGAGGAATTAGGATTATTTTGGCTTTCAATATTGAGTGGGTACCGTCTTGTGATGTAAGGTGCAAGCTTGTCCCACTTTCTTTTGGTTAGTGTATTATTTAGTCATTGAAGTAAAAAAAAAAAAAAATTAATCATTATTGCGATTATTTTTGTGTGGTGACATTTGTATTCGATTGCGGTTTATTTCATTTGGTGCAGTTGTGTTTGTTTTTCGGTGCTTTGGTCGGTTGATTGCGAATTTTGTTGGTTATTCTAGTTGTCTTTGTTTTTGAAATTTTGGGTACGAGAAGATTGTTTATTCCTTCCAAAAGTTTTTCGCCATATGCCTGTCTGCCTTCTATATTACAGGTTTGACCTCAGCTAGTTTGTAGGTATATCTTTTATATGGATCTTTTATTTTGAAGCATGATATCATATCTCATATGATCACAAGTCTTTTGTGTTATTAAATCATACATCATCCTTGTCAATTATGACGGTCAATGGTACTCTTATGCTTTTAGCATGCACAAGGTCAATCTCCACATCAAGTTTGTCTCTTTCTAATGTTTATTATATTCCTAATTTTATTTTGAGTCTTATTTTTGTTAGTCAATTGTGTGATTTTGGTTACATAGTTATGTTTTCTTCTACTAATTCTTATAGGCAAAATCCACAATTAGGGAGGTTGTTTGGGACAAGTCGTACAAATGGAAGACTTTATGTTTTGGATGAGATAAGAGTTTCAAATATTGCAATCTCAACTTCTACATACACTGTTTATTTATCATATAATTAGTATTGTATTCTCTTATATAAACATGCAATTTTTGTCATTGTTGAATTTATCAAACTCGCGTAACTAAACGTTACACATCAATGTCACTTTGATAAAAATAGGAGAAAATAAATGTGATCTTAAAAAGTCAATTTTTCAAATCGATGTCAATCAGATCAACGTCTTTGATGTAAAGACAAGAAAAAACGTTAATTTATATTTTGAAAGAGTATCGTTGATCACCGTTTGAATTTCAGATGACTTTTAAGAAATAATCTACATTAGACCACAAATCAAAGTGATTCACCTTAGAATTTGTCTCTTTTGATATTATTTAAAAAGTTACTAAACATTATCTTGATATGCCAAAGTGATACCCTATGTCTGGTTAGAAAAATAGGTCTGAATAGTTTTAGAAGATTTTATTTAGATTTAGATTAAATATGTTTAAGATTTAGAAAAAGATATATATCATTAAGATATATAATTTATATTTTTTATTAGAATATGTTTAGGATTTATTCCTAAATTTAGGAAAATATATGTTTTTATATTACAATTTAGCTCCACACATAGAGCAATGAATAAAATTTATAATTAAGGATTTTTTTTCCCACATACAAAATATATCATATATAATTTTCGCTTTTGCCAATACAAACAACCAAAAACTCCATCAGTAGTATCACGAGCCAAAGTTCATACGGATCTATGAAGATGGAAATCGATTCAAGCTTTTCAAAAGTTGCTCCTCGTATATTTGATGGAGAAAGCTTTGATCTTGGGGCAATAAGAATGAGGGCATACCTAGAAGCACTAGATCTCTGAGAAGCTGTAGAAGATTATTACAGTATTTCTTTGCTACTAGAAAATTCCACAGTGGCCAAGATCAAAATTCATAAAGAAAGAAAAATCAAGAAGGCAAAGGAAAATTCATGTTTGTTTGCCGGCGTCTCTCAAATTGTCTTCCCCAGAATCATCACTCTCAAAACAACATAAGAAATTTAGGATTACATAAAGGAAGAATATGGAGGATATGAAAAAAATAGGAAGCATGCAAATATTGAATTTAATGAGAGAGTTTGAGTTACAAAGAATGAAGGTGGATGTGACAATCTAAGTATACATAGATAAATTATTGGGCATTGCTAATAAGGTACGATTACTAGGCACTCCATTTTTTTAACTCTAGAATTATAGAGAAAAATTCTTGTAATAGTAATTGAAATATATGAAGCTTTTAAAGCACCATTGGAGAATTTAAAATTTAAAGGATTTGAGTAAGATCACTTTGGCAGACGTATTACATGCATTGCAAGCCCTAGAGAAAAAAAGACTTATGAAGGAAGAAAGATCAACATAAGGTATATAGTTGGCTAAATATAAAATAATAATGGTGAAAAAACAAGAAATATTTCAAGATTATGAAAAGGTAAGACCAAAACAAAAGCCTTCAATCTTTTCCACCATGCCCTTAATTTTCTAATGATTATCTTCATCTTTAAGGAGGGAGTTGAAAAGTGAAGTAATACTACTAATCAACAATTCACTTATATTAAAATATAAAAGTTAAATATTAACATTTAACATGACAAATTTAAATCAAATAGTGTAGAATTCATCATCAGACTCCATTTCATTGAGTAAAATAACATTTTCATTGTCCACTTTAGAATTCAAATCATCTATCAATATCAATATAGTATAATATAAACAATGATAATTTAAGTTATACAAAATTATTAGCTATTTCAAATATATTCAAATTTAAATGAATGGTTTAAAAGAAATACCAGTCATTTTAACACTCCATAACCAACTTCTAGCACACATCAAGGCCTCTAAAGTAGTCCAATGAAGTCAGCATCGATGAGGACTTAAGATATGTTCGTTGGTATTGAATGCAGATTGAGAAGCTACAATAAAAACAAGAGTTGCCAATACATATCCTTTGCAATGGCTTCAAGTGTTGGATACTTAACACCATTCAACTTCCACTACAACAAAATATCAAAATCAAGACTTGTTGGCAAAACTTCGTCCTCTAAATAAACATCAAACTCTGATTTGACAAATGAAATTCTAGCTCTTTTTTTCCTGACATACAAATCATAGTCTTCTAAACCATCATCCTCAACATTACTAATGTGGGCATCCAACATTTGAGAATCACTGCTAGAACCATTATTCATTTTCAATTGATATTCATAAAGCAAATCATAACACAATTGTCGGATCAACTTAACTTGGTCATTAGCATCATTTCCATATAAGTTAAACATAATAATATTCAAGCAACTCTATTTTGAACTTATGATCAAAAACAGCAGCAACCTCCATTATTTTATGAACCACATTCTAATATTTTTTAAATTTTCCCATTATATTCTCTGCAATTTTTTTTATTAATGCATCAGAGGATTTAACCCACTCATTTATTGAAGATTCACATTCGATAACAATTATAAACAATATTCAATCAAACTAGTATTAGAAGAAATTATAATTACCTCAAAATTTGACTTTGGGAATCTCAATTTTTATCAATGTAATGAGCAGTTATAGTCATATACCCTTTTTTTTATTGCTCGCAGTCCACATGTCAAAAGTAATGGCCACTCTTTGTGGGAGAGTTTCTAACAACTTCAAAATTGTGGTTTTCTCAACTTCATCCACTTTGAATATATCTTTTTTTTAATAGTATTTTTCTAAGGAACTTGAAATAATGATTGGAGAGAGGCTAAGTATCTCCTAAAACCAATATATTCTACTATTGAAAGTGGATATACATGTAAAATAATTGTATGTGCAAGCTCTTTCCTAGCATTTTTAGCATCATAAATTCTAGTTCCCAACTCCTTTTTACCTTGCAAGACCTTAGTTGTAAGAAATGTTTGTCCGTTATTATGTCACATGGTAGCGAAACATGGAGAATATATTTTCAAATGTCCTCGCAAGTGTGGCGTCCCATCACTTGATCTCCCACCAAGCAATTTTTTGCAATAAATATATTTAGCTTTATCTTTTCCATCAACTTTGAACTTTGTAAAATGATCCCATACAATATTTTCCATACAAGTTAAACTTAATAATATTCAAGCAACTCTATTTTGAACCTATGATTAAAAACAACAGAAACCTCCATTATTTTATGAATCACATTCCAATATTTTTTAAATTTTCCTATTATATTCTCTGCGATTTTTTTTATCAATGCATTAGAGGATTTAACCCACTCATCTATTGAAATTTTGATCATATAAATCTTAGGAAAATATTGATTGGAAGTTGGATATTTAGTGTCTGAAAACAAATCAGTGATAGAATTGATCAATTTTAATTTCAACAAATATCTTTTGCAAATTTCCAATGCAAACTTGCAGGAAAACAAGTGTATTGGGATTCACGTTGTCTTAATCGACTAAATACATCTTCATACAAAATGGAAACATCAAGCATCTTGTAAGATGAATTCCATCTAGTTGGACATTATGAAACTAAATTCTTGGTGCAAGAGATTCGTAATTGTTTGTCAGTCTCCTCAAACTTTTCCTTCCTTTTAGGTGTTGTAGTCCAGTATGCAACACTATCTCGAATCCTCTCCACTCCATCTTTTTCAACTTCTAACCCATCTTTTACTATCAAATTAAGTATATACGCACAACAACGCGTGTGAAGTAAAACCCCAACTCTTTAACAATATATCTAATTGCAACGTATCCTAAACTTTTTCAATCATTGCATCATTAGTGCTACAATTATCTAAAGTGATTGTGGACAATTTTGTATCAATGTTCTAATCCATCAAACATGCAACCAATGCATTACAAAGTCTTTAACTTGTATGAGGGGAAAAAACATAAATAAACCTAACATAATAAGATTCACATTCGATAACAATTATAAACAATATTCAATCAAACTAGTATTAGAAGAAATTACAATTACCTCAAAATTTGACTTTGGGAATCCCAATTTTTATCAATGTAATGACCAGTTACAGCCATATACCTTTTTTTTATTGCTCGCAGTCCACATGTCAGAAGTAATGGCCACTCTTTGTGGGAGAGTTTCTAACAACTTCAAAATTGTGGTTTTCTCAACTTCATCCACTTTGAATATCTCTTTTTGTTAATAGTATTTTTCTAAGGAACTTGAAATAATGATTGAAGAGAGGTTGAGTATGTCCTAAAACCAATATGTTCCACTATTGAAAGTGGATATACATGCAAAATAATTGTATGTGCAAGCTCTTTCCTAGCATTTTTTGCATCATAAATTCTAGTTCCCAACTCCTTTTTACCTTGCAAGACCTTAGTTGTAAGAAATTTTTGTCCGTTATTATGTCACATGGTAGCGAAACATGGAGAACATATTTTCAAATGTCCTCGCAAGTGTGGAGGCCCATCTCTTGATCTCCCACCAAGCAATTTCTTGCAATAATTATATTTAGCTTTATCTTTTCCATCAACTTTGACTTTTGTAAAATGATCCCATACAATATTTTCCATACAATTTAAACTTAATAATATCTAAGCAACTCTATTTTGAACCTATGATTAAAAACAGCAGAAACCTCCATTATTTTATGAATCACATTCCAATATTTTTTAAATTTTCCCATTATATTCTCTGCAATTTTTTTTATCAATGCATCAGAGGATTTAACCCACTCATTTATTGAAATTTTGATCATATAAATCTTAGGAAAATATTGATTGGAAGTTGGATATTTAGTGTCTGAAAACAAATCAGTGATAAAATTGATCAATTTTAATTTTCAACAAATATCTTTTGCAAATTTCCAATGCAAACTTGTAGGAAAATAAGTGTATTGGCATTCACGTTGTCTTAATCAACTAAATACATCTTCATACGAAATGGAAACATCAAGCATCTTGTAAGATGAATTCCATCTAGTTGGACATTATGAAACTAAATTCTTGGTGCAAGAGATTCGTAATTGTTTGTCAGTCTCCTCAAACTTTTCCTTCCTTTTAGGTGAAGGTAAGGGCTCCTTCCAAACTTTTAGTTTGCATTTAGGGACTTATCTGTGGTTGTGTGGAAAGGAATTTTGTTAGGGTTAAAGTATTGATTTGGGGAAAATGAATTTAACTCATTTGTGTATGTTTTGAGTAAATGGAATATTGATGTGTTTGAGTGGTATGTTGTGTTGATCTGTGTTCATCGTATTTGACGCGTTCTTAATTAATACTGATGAAATTTGATATGTTTATGATTGGAGTTGATAAAATGTTTGAGTTGTTCTGCGTGAAATTTGAAAACCATTAGAGTTAAACGAGTATTAAGAATGGGGAATCTCTTAATGTCTGCGTTTACTTAATGTTGTCGTGAAAACGATTTTGTGGTGAAATGAATGGTTATGTTTTGGTGTGAATCGTGGATTGAATTTGATAATATGTTTGAGCTGTTTTGTGTGGAATTTGAAAACCATTAAGTTAAACGAGTATTAAGAATGGGGAATCTCTTAATGTCTTGTTTACTTAATGTGTGTTTGGGAAAATCGTTTAAGTTAACTGGGCATTAAGAATGGGGAATCTCTTAATGTCTTGGTTACTTAATGTTTGTTTTGGAAAATCGTTTAAGTTAAATGAGAATTAAGAATGGGGAATCTCTTAATATCTTGTTTACTTAATGTTTGTTTTGAAAATCGTTTAAGTTAAATAAGTATTAAGAATGGGGAATCTCTTAATGTCTTGTTTACTTAATGTTTGTTTTGAAAATCGCTTAAGTTAAATGAGTATTAAGAATGGGGAATCTCTTAATGTCTCGTTTACTTAATGTTTGTTTTGAAAATCGTTTAAGTTAAATAAGTATTAAGAATGGGGAATCTCTTAATGTCTTGTTTACTTAATGTTTGTTTTGAAAATCGCTTAAGTTAAATGAGTATTAAGAATGGGGAATCTCTTAATGTCTCGTTTACTTAATGTTTGTTTTGAAAATCGTTTAAGTTAAATAAGTATTAAGAATGGGGAATCTCTTAATGTCTTGTTTACTTAATGTTTGTTTTGAAAATCGCTTAAGTTAGATGAGTATTAAGAATGGGGAATCTCTTAATGTCTCATTTACTTAATGTTTGTTTTAGTAAACGGTGCAGACCCGTGATAGGTGGCACCTTGGTAAATGGTACGGGCCCGTGATAGGCAATACGTTTATGGTTTACGCTTTTTGGTAAATTATGCTGACCCGTGATAGGTGGCACCTCGGTAAACAGTACTGACCCGTGATAGGTGGTACGTTTACGACTTACGTTTTTGGGTAAATTATGTTTGTCCGTGAGAGACTGCACATGTGTTTGTCCGTGAGAGACTACACCCTGGTAAATTGTGTTTGTCCGTGAGAGACTACACCCTGGTGAATTGTGTTTGTCCGTGAGAGACTGCACAGGTGTTTGTCTGTGAGAGACTACACCCTGGTAAATTGTGAATTGTTGGTTCATCGTGATGTTGTGGGTATTGTGTTATAAGTGTTAAGTGTTATGTTTTGGAATTTGGTGATAGCATGTTTGATTGCAATACTATTTTGAAACTCATGTTGTTGTAGTAATTGTGTTATAAGTGTTAAGTGTTATGTTTTGGAATTTGGTGATAGCATGTTTGATTGCGAAACTATTTTGAAGCCCAATTTGTCGTGGTGATCACGTTGGAATTGCTAAGTGTTAAGATTTGGGATTATGTATGAATGTGATTGAGTTAGTTTATGTATTTTTGGAAGATTACGCAGGGAAATCGATTGCCCCAATCGATTGGATCAGTTACAGGGACTTCTCTAAATTGATCAAATCGATTTTGTAAGTTGTCTTTCGAAACCCTTTAAGAAATCGATTGGATGAATCGATTAATATGTCTCCTGTTTTCTTGAAATTTGAAAATGCATTGAAGAAATCAATTGACCAAATCGATTTGGCCATCCAAGAACTCAGCCATTTTTCACGAAATGGATTTGCCCAATCGATTGGCTTCAATACAGGGGCTCTGTCTTTCACGAAATCGATTTAACCAATCGATTTGGTAATGTGTTGTTTCAAAACCAATTAAGAAATCGATTTAGCAAATCGATTGGATTCATTACAGGGGCTCTGTCTTTCACAAAATCGATTTCCCCAATCGATTGATGTAAGTTCAGAGTTCTATTTTCACTAAAAACTTTTAGGAAATCGATTTGCCCAATCGATTGGCTTAGTGGAAAATCTTATTTTGAGTTGGATAGTTGAGTACTCAATTGATTTTATCAATGTTTTGGTCAGTTATATATTACTTGATATTTAGAGAACTTTATTTGATTTATATTTGGCAAGCATTATATGAACTCTTCGTATATGAAAAATCCTTTTAAGGTGCATGCTTAGTTGAGAGGATATTTTATGCATTTGAAAACCTAAATGTTATGTGTTAACTGTTAATTTCGGTTGGTGACCCTTTAGAACTATTGTGGAAATCTGGGCTTTGCCCTCAGATGAGAGCCAGGATGATCCTACCGGTTCGTACCCTACGGATGGGAATGTAGATGGGAATGCTTGTTTGGAGCTACGCTAGGAGGATCTCACTAGGCGAGTGGAGATCACTCAGGGTGTTTAGTATTTTGTAAAATGATCAGACTAGGTTGACACAGAGGGAACGGATGTCTTTTTTGGGTTGCGTTTATTTTTAAATATGGAAGACGGTACCACTTTTGTTATGTAAATATTTTGAATTCATGGATTGAGAACTTTTTCCGCTGCTTGTAAATTATAATGACTTAATTATATATTTAAAGGTGTTTATCTTATTCATTTCTCTCTTTTATTTTAATCTCTTTTGAAAAAAAAAATACACCCTCGCTTTGTAAAACGGGGTGTTACACTGGGGTATTAGAGCTTTGGTTTGGTTTTCTTTGGGGGCTGTGGAACCTTTAGTTCTAGATTGTAGGTTAGGAGTTGTTGTTTGATCATCTGTCGATTTAGGTGGTTTGAGTTGTCAAGTTCAGAATAATTATTATGTGCTAATGTGGTCGGAAGTTATTTTTGGAATTATTGAAGTAGTGTTAAGACTCTACTCGTTGATGGTTTTATAGGAAAACCATGCCGCCAAAGAGGAATGACGTTCCGAGAGCCAATGCCAATAGGGATAATCGAATGGCGGAGGCTATGAATAACATGGCTGCTTCTGTTGCTGCACAGACTGCTGCCAAGATTCAACGTGATCTCGAAAAGAGGGAAAGAGAGATCCGTGCTGCAGAGTCAAGAGGATTAAAAGACTTTCGTCGTTACAATCCTCCCAAGTTTGAGGGGCATGAGAATTCAGAGAAAGCAGATCAATGGATCCAAGAAGTGGTGAAGATCTTCGAAATGATTAACTGTCAGGCGGGAGTGAAGGTCAACTATGCCACGTATATGCTACTAGGAGATGCCGAGTACTGGTGGAGGAGTACAAGATTGTTGATGAGATCAGCTCACAAGGAGGTGAACTGGGAATCTTTCAAAAGGAAGTTTTTAGACAAATACTTCCCGATGAGTACCAGGACTAGACTGGGTGATGATTTCCTGGGACTGCAACAGGGGAACATGACCGTGGGCGAATACGCTGCTAAGTTTGAATCACTATCAAGGCATTTCAGATTTTTCCGTGAAGAGATTGACGAGCCATTCTTGTGTCATCGTTTCCAAGACGGACTAAAGTATGAGATTCAAGACTCTATCTTACCCTTGGGAATTCAACGTTTCCAAGTTCTTGTGGAAAAATGTAGAGAAGTTGAGGATATGAAGAATAAGAGAGCCAGCCGAGGAGGGAATTTTAACTCAGAAGGGCCTAGTCGGGTGAAGTATCAGAACAAGGGAAAACAAGTTGCTAAACCTTATAATCGACTACATGATAACAACGAGGGACAGAATAACCCAAGGAACCAAGACTTTGGGAGACAAGTGGGACAAGGGATACGATGTTTCCGATGTGGAGAAGAGGGACATTATGCTTATGCTTGTACCTTTAACAATCCTACTTGCTATAATTGCCATAAACCAGGGCACTTTGCAAAGAATTGCAAGGCTCCGAAGGTGGAACCAATGGTGAATGTATCTAGGATTACTCTTCCTACTGCTAGAGGACATGTTTACAAAGTCTTTCACTTGTATGAGGGGGAAAAACATAAATAAACCTAACATAATAAGATTCACATTCGATAACAATTATAAACAATATTCAATCAAACTAGTATTAGAAGAAATTATAATTACCTCAAAATTTGACTTTGGGAATCCCAATTTTTATCAATGTAATGACCAGTTATAGCCATATACCTTTTTTTTATTGCTCGCAGTCCACATGTCAGAAGTAATGGCCACTCTTTGTGGGAGAGTTTCTAACAACTTCAAAATTGTGGTTTTCTCAACTTCATCCACTTTGAATATCTCTTTTTGTTAATAGTATTTTTCTAAGGAACTTGAAATAATGATTGAAGAGAGGTTGAGTATGTCCTAAAACCAATATGTTCCACTATTGAAAGTGGATATACATGCAAAATAATTGTATGTGCAAGCTCTTTCCTAGCATTTTTAGCATCATAAATTCTAGTTCCCAACTCCTTTTTACCTTGCAAGACCTTAGTTGTAAGAAATTTTTGTCCATTATTATGTCACATGGTAGCGAGACATGGAGAACATATTTTCAAATGTCCTCGCAAGTGTGGAGGCCCATCTCTTGATCTCCCACCAAGCAATTTCTTGCAATAATTATATTTAGCTTTATCTTTTCCATCAACTTTGACTTTTGTAAAATGATCCCATACAATACTTCTAAGCCTATTGGAACGATCTTCGGTTATTTCATTTGTCTCATCATGAGGTGTTTAGCACTAACAAATTAATCGGATTTAATCATAATATTGTGAATGACAAATTAATAAACAATTCTAGTTGAAATTAAACAAAATTTCTGTAAAAAAAAAAAAAAGGAAAGAAATCAAATAAATTTATAGATTATCAAAATCGTCTAATATCATTTTATAAATCATGAATATAAGAAGCATAGCAAAAGAGTTTCTTGTTACATAGGATTTCACAATAAATAATCTATGGCATATTGTATAACTTTGATATAAATAAATAAATATAGTTGATTTCAAAGTAGAGTGAAAATAAATAACAAAATTGTTAGACATAAGTCCATTTTTGATATTATTGACAAACATACATATTGTGATAAATCTAACATTTTGAACTGAGAAAAATTTCAGGAACAACAACTCAACTCTACAATAGCTTGGAACTCAAGGAATCAACAAAAGTTGAAAGATTCACTGAGCAAATCGATTGGACAAATCGATTTTGTAAAAGGGTTATATGAATTTATGTAGTCTGTGATTAATCAGTCGATTGGCAAAATTGATTGGCACATTTTCTGAAAATCAAGTATGCTATCAATCGATTAGGTGAATCGATTGGTACATTTATTAGAAAATAAATTGTGCAAGTCAGAGAGCCAGTTAGCCTTAAATCGATTAGGCAAATCGATTGTTTAAATCACAACGACTGAACTGATTGCTTAAATCGATTAGGCAAATCGATTGGCACAATTACTGAAATTAAATAGTGCAAGTCAGTAGCATGCCTTACAAGGTAATCGATTTGGCAAATCGATTCTTCCAATCACAAGTTTATTTTCTTTGTTTAAATCGATTGACACAATCGATTGTGAAAGTCACAAAGCCAAACCAACTTTAATAAATCGATTAGGCAAATATATTTAACCAAATAAGTTTTAAAATGAACTTGGTCTGGAACATACACAATCGATTAGCACAATCTATTGATATATGTCTTTTGAAATAAGTTTGGCATCAATCGATTTGGTAAATCGATTGAATGAAACAAACTGATACATTGTTCTTCAGACATAAGTCCATAATCGATTAGGCACATCGATTAAATGATTTAAGGTCTCTCTGTAATTAGCGAAATCGATTGACCAAATCGATTAGCACAAAAGTTTTAACAAACAGAGAAGACTTAGTCCTGGCCAAATCGATTATGCGAATGTTTAAATCGATTAAGTAAATCGATTGTTTTGATCTCGTTGTTGGAACAAAACATACCAAATCGATTATGAAAATCGATTCAAATATGAACTGTTATTCAAACCTGAAGAATGCATGAAAATAATCGATTAGTGCAATCGATTAGTTTGTGTAGTTTCAAGATTCAAGAAGAACAAGATTGCAAAATCAATTTGGGAAATCGATTGCCCCTGTTTTATTCTTTAATGAATCGATTGGGCAAATCTATTTATCTGCTATATTTTCTGAAACTGTAACACCCCGATTTTCAAAGCGAGGGTGTATTTTTTTTTTTTTTCAAAACAAATTAAAATAAAACGGATAAATAAATAAGGTAACACATTTGGACAAATGTTTAAGTCAATATAATTGATATGCAGCGGAATGGTTCTCTTGAAATATAAATCCAAAGTATTTAAACAACAACAAATGGTACATGGAACCCATTCAAATAAGATGTCATACTGACAATATTAGTAAAGGTACAGTTTTCCAGTTCAAAATAACATAATCCAAAAGAAAGACATTCGCTCCCTCTATGTCATCCTAATCTGATCATTCTACAAAAAACTATAGCTATACACCCTGAGTGATCTCCACGCGCCCTGTAAGATCCTCCTAACATAGCTCCATGTCATGCAGTCCCATCTACATTCCCATCCACAGGGTATAAACCAGAAGGATCGTCTTGTCTCTCATCTAAGGGCAAAGCCCAGATTTCCACAATAGTTGTAAAGAGTCACCAACCGAAATTAAAAGTTATCACATAACATTTAAGTTTTTAAATGCACAAATAATCTTTCCACTTAGCATGCACCTTAAAAGGGTTTCCATATGCTAAACATGCATAAACAAAGTTGAAAATTGAAGTTTTTAACAAAACAACATTGTTGTATTCGAATACAGCATCTCTGTATTCGAATACAAGGCTGTTTCAGCATTCAGCAACAAAAACAGCATGTTTGTATTCGAATACAACAGTTTGTATTCGACTACACAGCAAGTCAGTAGCAAAATAGCATGTCTGTATTCGACTACAGCAGTCTGTATTCGACTACACAGTAAGTTAGCTGCTGTCTGTATTCGAATACAGCTTGCTGTATTCGAATACACATCAGACAGCAACAGAAAAACAGCAAATTTCAGCATTTTTCAGCTTTTCAAAGGGTTTTGAAATCAATCAACACTTACACACAAATCCAAACAATCACACTTAACAATTATAGATGAATCACCACGACATCTTGAGTTTCAAAAGGTTTTGCAATCAATCAAACTTACAAACAATTCCAAAACATAACACTTAGCAATTTCAACACAATTACCACGATAATTTGAACTTCGAAATAGTTTTACAATCCATCACATTTACACATAATTTCAAAACGTAGCACTTAGCAAAATGAACACAATCACAATGATATCTCAAGTTCAAAACACTCAATCCTAAACTTGAATCAAACACGACTCGTGTGCCAATCACCCTAATGCAATGCGTATATACCAAAATGCATGGACTCGGAATTCCAAACCAAAACCCTCCTCGAAGGGCTGTAAATCATAATTGTACCGCCTCTCACAGGCCAAAGTACCAATTACCGAGGTGCCACCTATCACGGGTCAGCACGATTCACTAAAAAGCGTAAATCATAAACATACCACCTATCACGGGTCAGTACAGTTTACCGAGGTGCCACCTATCACGGGTCAGCACGATTTACTAAAAGAAAAAGCGTAAGTCGTAAATGTACCGCCTATCACTGGCCAAAGTACTATTTACCAAGGTGCCACCTATCACGGGTCAGCATAACTTACCAAAAAGTAAATCGTAAACGTACCGCCTATCACGGGTCAGTACTGTTTACCGAGGTGCCACCTATCACGGGTCAGCACAATTTACCAGATGAAATGCATGAGCATACACTGACTCCGTTCACAACAATCGTTAAGTAAATGTAAACATTAAAAGATTCCCCATTTTTAATACTCATTTAACTTAAACGATTTTCACGCCAAACATTAAGCAAACAGATATATTAAGAGATTCCCCATTCTTAATATACTTTTGACTTAAACGATTTCCACAACAAAACATTCAGTAAACAAGACATTAAGAGATTCCCCATTCTTAACGCCCAGTTAACTTAAACGATTTTCAAAACAAACATTAAGTAAACAAGACATTAAGAGATTCCCCATTCTTAATTCTCATTTAACTTAAACGATTTTCCAAAACATAAGTAAACAGAGATATTAAGAGATTCCCCATTCTTAATACTCATTTAACTCAAAACGATTTTCACAAACACACATTAAGTAAACAAGACATTAAGAGATTCCCCATTCTTAATACTCATTTAACTTAATGGTTTTCAAATTCTACACAAAACAAACTCAAGCATATTATCAAATCCAATCCACAACTCACACCAAAATACATCAATTCATTTCTCCACAAAATCCAAGATACCCATATCAAATTTCATCAGTATTAATTAAGAACACGTCAAATACGACAAACACAAATCAACACAACCCACCACTCAAATGCAACAAGTTTCATTTACTCAAAATCATACATAAATGAGTTTAAATTCATTTTCCACGAAACATTCATCAATATCACCAAAACCCCACATTAGAATTTCACCCATAAAAGCATTAAATTCATTTTCCCCAAATCAACATTTTAACCCTAACAAAATTATTTCCACACAACCACAGATAAGTCCCTAAATGCAAACTAAAAGTTTGGAAGGAGCCCTTACCTTCACGTTAACTTTAACGTGCGATTTCAGTACGGCGAGCAAATTCGGTGAAATCTCCACTCGCAACGCCGCTTTCAAAGTTGGTCCCCTAGCACCGTAGCATGGTAGTGAGCAACTTTCCCTTCTATCTCTTCGTGAAACGAAGCTTAGATCTAGATGAAACGGGAAGGTTTGTGTTTGAATCTCTAAAACCGTTTTTCTTCGTTTTCAAATCAAAGAGGAAGTATGAAGCTGAGAAATCCTTGTTTTCTTACCCACCAAGCCTTGGGTTTCTATCCTTGAAGAAAAGAACGAAAAAGGAAGCAAAACTGACGAATGAAGAAAAATGGAGAAATTGGTTCGCGCGGCAGAGAGGAAGAAAATGAAGTTTTCTTTTTCTTTCCTTTCTTTTTCTTTCCTATGTTTTTCCTTTCTTTCTTTTTCCTTTCCTCCTATTTCCCTCCAACCATATATATATATATATACATATTAATATATTAAATATAATTAACAAATATCTCAAAATATCTAGATATTTGTTAAATTACCATTTCGCCCATAACTTTCCAAACCACTTTTGTTATTCAGCAGTTAATGTAATTTTAATCGAACTTCAAAATATCTTTTTGATCATATAAACTCCAAAATATTAATAACTTTGACTAAAAAGCCTCTGAGTTCAATACCAACAATACATTAATATACATAAAGTACACTTTAAAATTATGGGTCTTACAGAAACTATATAAACTGTTTTCATTTACTTCTTCTCATAATATCCAATACACTTTGACATTCATAGAATTTTCTAATAGTCACTTTCTCACATTGAAAATAACATTGAACTATACTTTTTCAGACTTGAACCTTATTCATTCATGATCAACAAAGGCTGAAAAAGATTGCACAGAGAAAGACATTTAGAGAAAAAGCTTGCTTGACAAACTCTATGTATTTCTGTTTTTAGAACATCTGTAAACGAATTTCTGTAATCAAATAACATTGAGAAATCCAGTCTTAACTGGTAGTGATCTTTTGTGATTTGTGGGATCTCATCAAGAAGACACTTGACTGAAATCTTGGAAGAGTTTATGGAAGATAAACTCTGGGATTCAGGGAGATAAGAATAGAATAGAAAGAATAGTTTAAGATTGATAGGCGAGGAGCTGGAACATCTGTAAACTGATTCTGAGACATTCTAATGGAAAGGCTAAGATCGGAGTTGATCTTAAGACTGGATGTAGGCCGTCACGGATGGCCGAACCAATATAAAAATTACTGTGTACACTTTTCTTTCCCTTATCTCTTTTTAATTTCTACTTTGATTATTTGATTGATATTGATTGTATCCGTAAATGAATTTCTTCGTATTTTGACATTACATGAAAGGTTGTCTTAGCATGCTTGTATGTGAATCAATATCTTGAATGATAAATGTATATGATGCACTCTTCATTTTAACAATAATTGTTATTGTTGATTTTCTTTAGGATTGATCTTTTTGGGACCTTGTTTAATCTTTTGTTTAGTAAATTTCGAATTTATTAAACTGTTGCGCATATTGTTAGAATAGGCTTTATTCTGCATAATTTCTGTCTAACTGAGGTCATACCACCCATCAATTGGCATCAAGAGCCTACTTTTTGTTAGAGTAATTCTCATCAAAAGATCATGACCTCTGAATTCCTAGGAGAGGGTGCTTCGTTAGCTAGGCCCCCTGCCTTTAACGGGGCCGCCTATATGTACTAGAAACATAGAATGTTGATTTTTCTTGAAGCTGCTAGCATAGATATATTGGATGCTGTTTTAGAAGGACCTTATGTGCCAAAAATTGCAGGAACTGATAATTCTTTCATTCCTAAGCCCAGGGCTGACTAGAATGATGATGATAAGAAGAAGGTAGGTTATAACGCTAAACCTAAGAATATTATAACCTCTGCACTTTCTGCTGATGAGTTTTTCAGGGTCTCTAATTGCAAGACAACAAAGGAAATGTGGGACACCCTTCAACAGACACATGAAGGAACCACTGATGTCAAAAGAGCACGTGTGAACACCTTGATGCATGAATACGAGTTGTTCAGTATGAAGAAAGAGGAATCAATCAACGACATGCAAACCAGATTTACACACATTGTCAATAACCTGAATGCACTAGGAAAGGAAATTGACAATGAACAGCAAATTAGCAAAGTGATGCGATGCCTAACTAGAGAATGGCAACCAAAGATTACTGCCATTGCAGAATCAAAGGATCTTGGATCAATGTCAATCGCTACGCTCTTTGGGAAATTAAGAGAACACGAAATGGAATTACACAGACTCAATGAGACATAACAAACTACAAAGAAATCAAAAAGTTTGTCATTGAAGGTTCAAACTCAGAAAACTAAGTCTGAACAAGAAAGCTGCTCGGATGAAGAACCATAAATAGAAAAGGAATAACATTATAGATTAAATGGTGAAGTAGAAATGTCAATTTACAAGAAAGGGAGATTTGAATTGTAAATTCACCCTTTTAAAATTTCTTGTTAAAACTGAAAGATTTTAACTTAAGATTGATCTTGGTTTTGAAAACAGATAACGTTCTTGGTTATGAAAACAAAACGAAAAATTCATGATGTGATCTATGCCAAATGAGTGTTAGTAGATTTGTAAATTGAACTCTTTCCATCATCTTCCAATTAATCTTCAATTTATAGATGTTAAAAGGCTTTGAATATTTATTTTAAAATGAATATAGTTATTTAGGCATACTTCCCAAGTGTTAGATATCTTTTAAAGAAATTAAACATGTGTTTATTTTTTGTCCAGAACGTTCTTGACAATCGAAGAACGTTCTTGCTTTTGGGTTTGGTGGAAAATATGAATGAGTAAGTGAGTTGTCAAATGTCAGTTTGATATTGTTTCCATGTCAAATTTATGCAGAGCTTTCTATTGAATATTGTAAGTACAATGTACTTGTATCCTTGCTCACAACTCATCAATTTGGAGATCAATCTTGAGGTTGTTTTTCTCCTTCGGGGATTCAACTCGATTTATGGGTTTCACAATTGATTTGAGAAGTCTTGATACTCTTTAAATTGTGGTTTGGACTATGTAAAATGATATGTTTCAATTATGTCTTTAAAAGAGAATAACCATATTGTTCTTTTGCAAAACCAGGACATTCTTGGAGTAAAGCTGTGAAAATGGAGAACGTTCTTCGTTTCTGTTTTGAGTGATTTGCTGGATTTTGAACTTCTCTCAGATGTTGCGTGCCAAGCCTTTCTATTCTATATGTGTGTTAGTGATGCAGTGGCTTTATCATTTTTGTCCAATTTGTACTTGCTTACTTTAGCCATCAGCTTTAGAGATTAGTCTTGCTTTTTATTTTTGATGCATTGCTTTGCTTTTTTGTTGATCTAATAGAAAGAATCTATCCAAAATTATCTTGAGTATATAATTATGTTCCTTTCGTAGCTCAGATCGATCTTGAATTAAAGAAGACTTTGTTCTTTGTAAACCAAAATGTTCTTGGATTTTTGTTGTCAAAACCAGAACATTCTTCATTTTTCAGACTGTTGTCTAGAATGACCTTCGTTTTTTAGACTGTTGTCCAGAATAATCTTCATTTTTCATATTGTTGTCCAGATTGATCTTCATTTTTCAAACTATTGTCCAGAATGATCTTCGTTTTTCAAAATGTTGTCAAGAACGTTCTTCATTTTTCTACTTAATACCAAAACATTATTCGTTTATCAAATTTGATTTTGCTTCTTTCAAATGATCTTACTTGTGATTTATATCATAGTGTGATCATTGGTTGTTGTGTGAATGTATTTTATCATCTTCTTCATGAAGATGTTATCGTGAAGATGTAATAATCATTCTGTTGAATGGTTGATATATAATACATTCCTTTTGAGATTATTTCATTATTGAGTGGATACTTATGCACTTTGATGAAGTGATTGGCTTCTTGCTTGATCACTTATGTAATTCATGTTCCTTAAACAAAACTCAAGTAAAATCATTAGTAGACTATCATTCATAAAACTTAATCATTTATTTTATAAGGTTTATTGCCATTAAAACATATATAAAAAATATTTTTAGCTCAACAAATAAAACACATATCTATTAATTATCACTCTGAATAAATGTCACTCTTAAAGATTAGTAACAGCTATAATGAGCTTTCTCTAACCTTCATCATATCTATAAAATTAACGTCAAGGTGAAACAAACATCAAGAGTTTTTAGAGCAATCAATTCATTATTAAAACAATCATACTCGAAGCAAAACTCTTCAATCAAGCAAAAGCTCAAATTATCTTATAGTATATTCAAGGAATTTATTTATTGAGTCATTATTGATAATCATTTCCAAACAAATGTTGAGTAGATTTTGATCCTACGACCTTCTATCACAATTTGAAATTCAAGTTTATTTCTTAAGATAATTCTAGTATATTGTAAGAATCCTTTTTGTTTAAAAAGGTAACTTGTGAAAATCCTTTCTGGACTGAAAGGTAACTATAAAAATCATTTCAAGGTTGAAAGGTAAATATTGTAACTAATCAAGAGTGATCAAGAAAGATTGTGTGAAAGCAAAATCGTTCTCCTTTGAAGCACATTAGTGGAAAAACTCACAAATTGTGAGGGTTGGACATAGCCTATCACTAATCATGTAGAAATAACATGTTTAACTTATAATCAATGTCTTTTAAAATAACTCAACAAAATTGTTATTTCCAAAGTCATAATTGAGAGTGGAGTACACATTGCAATATTGAAATAATTAAAATTAAAAGTCACTCAAGTTTGAAACTAATTTTCAATGTTTTATATGTTCCTGGAATTGATAAAAAAAATTAAGTGTTACTCAGTTCTTAGAGAAATGCTACAATGTTATTTAAACATAAAAACTGTGTGATTAAAGATCAAAACAACAAAGACGTGATCACAACTCATATGATTTGATGAAAAATGAACATGTTATTGATAAAGAAGGGGAAAAAAAGAATATAAACTCAAAGAAGATCATACGATGCACATATTTTGTATAAATTTCATGCTAAGGAGGAGAATAAAGATGTAGCTGTAAAATAACCTAAAAGCCATAAAAGTGCAATGTTTCTACCATGGAGTCTCCACGTTACAAAAAAGCTCATCAAAAACAGATTAATTCAAAGGAGAAAAAATTTAAGTCAATTATTAATTTGGTCTCATTCAAGAAATATATTGATAAAAATCAAACGTCAAAACGAAGAAAGTTGGATGCTAAAAAGATATTGAATCAAGGAGGAATTTTCAGAATAATATCTTTGAATATCTTTAGGGGTTTGATTGGTATGGGTGAAATATAGGAGACAGAGGTTGGAAAGAGAGAAGTTGCAAAATAAAATTCAATTTCTCTATTTTGGATGAAGAGAAGTTGCATAGAAATACCCAAAAAAAGGGTGAGACCTACATCTTTTCAACTTCTTCGCTGGAGTGTGAAGAAAGAGCACACAAATGTATTTGATTTTTGTTTTCCTGTATTACCCTCACTAGTTTAAAAAAATGAGTTATAGGTTCACTCATTAATTTTAAGTGAATAGGTAATGAGTTGATTTTTTATTTTTTTATTTACACAACAACAAATTATTATATGGGGACTTTTATGATATATTAAAACATTAATTTGGTATTATCAAAATTAAATCATTAATAATTGAATAACATGTCATTTATGTATCAAAATTATGAATTTAATCAATTTTAATAGATACTATAGTAATGCATACATAGACAAATTAAAATAATAAATACATCAATATTTAAATACAACTAATTTATTTAAATTTAATAACTAATTACTAAAGTAATAAAAAAATTAATTAATTAAATTAATTAATAAAAAAATAAATAAAATGATAATTAAAAAAATAACTAAATTGTATTTAAATAAAAATTACATTAATTTTTAACATAAGGATAGTTTTGTCTTTTTAAATTTAAGTACATTTCTCTCTCTTCTATTTTTTTCTCTCTTTCTCTTAAACCAAACATTATATTAAAACTATTCTGTTTCTCACATATTTCTCATTTATTTCTTTCTTCTTACACTTTTTCTCACCTCTTTCTCTCTTCTCAATTTCTTCTTGGAACCAATCAGTGTGTAGAAAATTTTATTTATATTTATATTTAAATATATTTAAGATTTAGAATAAGATATCATTAGGATTTGTTCCTAAATTTAGGAATATGATATATTTTTATATTGTAATTTAACTTTAGAGCCATGAATAAAATTTAGGATTAAAGGTTTTTTCCCATATACAATATATCTCATACTTTTTTCACATACAAAATATACCACATATAATTCTTGCTTCCACAAATACAAACAACAAAAAACTTCATCACTATCCACATGTGTCTCTATTAATGTATGGCCATTTAAGTATGGAAAAATCATACAATATTTTTACCTTTCTCCCCATTTAGTATTTCCTATTTAAGCCTACTTTTGTTGTTGTTGTTATTGAAGGCGTAATTTAGGGTCATTTTTTGGCAAAAATCTCAATTCTAAATCGTTTTGTTTTCTATGTCTCTCCCTTTTAATCTAAACAACTGATTTTACATATTTAGTTTTTTTTTGTGTTTCAGTTGTAAGTTCATTGTCTTAGTGGGAGGGTTGTTTGTTATCTTTTAATCTCTGTTTTGTTGTTTGTTGTAGTGTTACTTTGATTCAGATTTCCAGATCAAGCTTCAATCTAATGCTTGTGTAGATTTAGTCAATGACTTTGACGATTTCAACGGTGCAGCTCTATAGACATGTGTATTTCAGACACTTCAATTTTATCATATTTTTAGGTTTGGTCACTTTTGTAGATATCCTGTTGTATTATGATATTAATCTGAGTGTTGTGAGTTTGTTCGCAGATTTATCTTTTTCGATTTTAACGACTTTTGTATTGTTTTTTATCGATATAATTTATAATAATTTAAATAAAAAAAATATCGTTTTATTTCAAAAAATATTAGAAAAAATACTTAGATACATTTTCCTAGATATTATTCGTATGTTTCTTAACATGAAATATACTTTTTGTAACATTTAAAAAAAATTATGATTTAATAAAATTATAGTCGATTAAGTCAAGAACTATACGAAAAATATCTAAAACAAAATACACCTAAGTTTTATTATTTAAGTATTTAACATAATGACAATTATTTTCTTTTATAACTGTATTATAATAAATATTATTTGCATTAATCTCAAATTAATATTTTATACTTCGAATTTATGATATATTTATATATCTCAATATTTAATTAGAGTAAAGTCATAAAAGTATTATTTTTTTCTTTTTATTTATTCATTTTTTTTGAGTATGTGTGAAACAAATCATTATGAAGAAAATATTTGTCAAATGAGTAAAAATGAGAGTGACCCATATATATGAGTGCAGATTACACGAAACTGATACTTTTTTCTACATAAAAGAAAATGGGACAAAAAGAAAATGAAAACAAGACAAGTAATAGTGGTCATGATTTTTCGACTTCGAAAAGACGAAAGTACCCTTTGATTCAATGACATATTTCCGAAGACAAACACACTGTCCCACGTTGTTGTTACTTTGCAAGTTGCAGCTCTCTCTCTCTCGCACAACCGTTTTTTGTTCACCGGAAAATCGACTGATCGTGCTCTCCGCCGATCCCGCCGCCATGAGTTCCGGCGAACTTCTCCAGATATACCCACAGGAGCTGCAATTTCCCTGTAAGCTTCTTCAGTTCCAAAGATAAAGTTTACTTTTCGAAGCAAAATTCGGTTTTATTTTTGCTTTTGAGTTTGATTTTGGCTTCTGGGTCTTGTTCTAATTTCTTATTATTTTCTTGTTGTGAAATAGTTGAATTGAGGAAGCAGATCTCATGCTCTTTGCAGTTGTCTAATAAGTCAGATAATTATGTTGCTTTCAAGGTTTTGATTTTACTCTCAGTTTATTTTGTTTTCATCTATTTCTTTGAGTTTGTAAATTTTTCTGTGGTTTTGAAATTTTGTGTTACGGAGAGTTGTAATTTTGATTTAGAGTGACATTGATGGTGTTGCAGGTTAAGACTACAAATCCTAAGAAGTATTGTGTTAGGCCCAACACTGGAGTTGTGTTGCCTAGGTCTACTTGTGATATTATAGGTCTCTCTCTCTCTCTCTCTTTCTCTTGCACACAAAAGCACAAAGACATGGAAAGAGGAATAATCATTTGCTTGTCAAAATGGATTCCATGCATTCAAATTGTGTCTCGTGGAAGATCTTAGTCATCCAATTTTGATTAGTGATTTATAATGTTTTTGATTTATTTATTCAGCTCTAAATTTGTACCATTTGATTTTAATCTTACTGCAAGATTCCCTCTGACTGTTGAGAATTCTGGTCCATGTTAGTCAGGAGTTTTTTTTATAAAGGTTGCAAGAAAGAATGTAATTGGCTGAAGACACAAAATATTGTAATTGATTGATTGAAAAGGAATGGATCTAACGCATAAAAGATAAAGTAAACAATATTTGTAATTGATGAACAAATGGATGGTTGATTTTACATGTACATGCATTGCACATCATATGTTTATTGAAATTATCAACTCTTAATTTGTTTTCATCAATGGTTGATGTTACATGCATTCACATACGTAATAAATCATGGATGTGTTGAAATATCAATTGTCTATTTTTTTGTCAACGGTTGTGATTTCTTATTTTTCCATCTAAAGTCAATTGCTCTCTTTAGAAGAGCAAAATCCATGTATACATGAGGATATGTAGTTACTTATAATGTTTACATGGGATCCGTTATATAATGGTGTGCGTTCTGTTCGTTTATAATAACTTTCATAGCAATTTGAACTAAATAGCATTCTTGTTTACTTACTGACCATTTCTGTCATGTTTACATTTTCACTTTGTAGTTACAATGCAAGCGCAAAAGGAGGCACCTCCTGACATGCAATGCAAAGATAAGTTTCTCCTTCAAAGCGTAGTTGCAAGCCCTGGAGCAACTACAAAAGATATCACTCCAGAAATGGTAATCACTAACCACAAACAACAAACTGTTTCTTGATAGAGATTAGGTGAATGTTTAGAATAACAATGAGTTTGATGAAATCAGGGTGTCACCGTGATTTTGGTGAAGCTCTAAAGTATAGATTTTACCAAAATCGCGGTGGTTCACTATGATTCTGCCAAATCACTGTCAATCCACTCATGTGCTAGCGAATAACACTGTATGTGTGACATGACAAATACTGCTGTTTCTGCCCACTTTGCATAATTGAATTGTTGTCTTTTCTCATTGCATGTAGTTTAATAAAGAGTCCGGCTATGAGGTTGAAGAGGTCAAATTGAGAGTTGTTTATGTTGCTCCTCCTCAACCACCATCCCCAGTTCGAGAAGGATCTGATGAAGATTCGTCTCCTCGAACATCTGTATCAGAAAATGGGCATTCAAGTGCTGTGGAATTTCAGGTTATAATAACCACAGGGTTTGCATATATTTTTGAATAAATTTTTAGTGGTATATGTTAATCAATTGTTGTGAACATGCACTGCAGGCTTCGAAAGCGTTCAATGAACGGATAGAACAGCAGGATACCTCATTTCAGGTGACATATATATACAGATGTCACATATTTTCTGTTTGTCATTTAGAAGAATATCTTATCATTCACCGAGTCGAATTTTCTGTCTTTTCTCTCGAACAAGACTGAGTTTTCTTTCTTTTTTTGATTTTTTAAAGCAGCTCGTATATAATTACAATACGGCACAGAATACTGTATAATTTGGTTGTTGACCCCGTTGTTTTGTCACAATCATATTTTGAACCCTGACCACCACAGACAATAATATCTAGTTTTGATTTTGATTCTAACCTAAAAGGACAAGTTTTCACGTCATTGTAGAGAACTAGAGATATCAAAGGTCATGATGATTCTAGTGTATTTTTAGGAGGTCGGATTCACCTTCCAAATGTATTTGATATGTAAAAGTTTTCATGTTTTTATGTACTGATTGATGATGCTTTACTGTGTTTTTTTATAATGATCTTGTGATACTGTGATTTTGTTTTAAATTTAAACATGTTATTTGGGAATGTCCCACATATAAGCTGTTTTAAGTTGATTGATAATGTCATTTATTAACAATGTTAACTCTGATATTGAAAAAAGCTGCCGATACAGACCCCATTGCCCAAACCCACCCCGTCACCACTACGTGTTTTTAGTCTGTTAGGCTGGGCAGACCAACTAGTAGTTACAGGTTCAAATTTCAGCTTGTCCTACAAAAAAATGAGGGCTAAAATGGCCGACCCGATGGGTCCAATCCATTTTTCCATCCTTGTATTCATGAAATATTCAGAAAAAAACTGGTTTGCCATCTGTGGTAAGATCTGAGTTTAGAAAAATCGGTGCTCATTTTGAATTTCTTAATATTTCAGGGAAGAACCCTTATTTCAAAGGTAACTGAGGAGAGGAATTCTGTTATTGAGCAAAATAAAAGGCTTCAACAAGAACTGGTATTGCATTTATTCCATAAATGTTCTTTAGGGATTCATGTTTTATCTTGATTGTTTAGCATGGTGATCTTGATCATTATCCTATGATCCTATTGTTATTTATATTAGTGACTGCCAAAGTGGATTTTATGATGATGTTCAATTTAAGCACTTCTACTTTGTTCATGTGTTATGTTATTCAACTATTTACATGAACTATATTTAATGTCTCATAAAGATTCTTCTTATTCAAAGAAATAAAAAGATCACATGGGACCTGTTTGGTTTTCAAATTTTAAAATAATTTTGTTTCAGATCACAAGAAAAATAATGTGTCCTACCATGTGAACTTTTGGTTCTTCTGAATGTTATCCATAGGCTTAGTTCTGTTATCAACCTAAGCAAAACCAATGAACACATTCTTCAATATGTTACATTATGTTTTGCCTGTTGTATAACCTTTTACCTTTACTTAAAATGTGCTTCGCTATTTTAACATCCACCCGAGAAATTCAAAGGTGAAATATTTAGGTTCTTGTTGCAATAGTCATATAGTTGTCTCTTGCTCACTGAAATCATACTTAGAATGATGGGAATTGTTTGTTGTGTAATATAATATGTTTTGGTTGCTTAGTAAGAAAATATAATAGTTTTGCTCGTGTGCCCTTAATTCACACTATTCTTCCTTGGCATACTACAGATTATTTACTCTTCTCAAATTATGTCATTTTGAGTAAATCACCAGTTTAGTTCCTAAAATTATAAGGGTTGGGCAATTTGATCTATGAAGTTACCGAATTTCAAAATGGTCCCTAAAATTGAGAATTCTTTGATCACATTAGATCTTTTGGAGTGGTCAATTTAGTGCCAAAAAATATTTTGGGGACACTAATGTGTTTGTAGGATTTCAATGAAATTAACATACTCCTACAATTTTCTGACTAATCGTAGGATTCACTCATATGATTTTCCTTGAATATTAGTAGCATGCGTAGTGAAATTATATTATTGCTAAATCCTACAATCTTAGAGACAAAATAGAAGATTCATCTATATCATTGTCTTTGCCAACATTGTTAAATGTTTGGTGCAAAATATAATAATTGCACCATAGTATATAATTATTAATAACCTATGGTTCTCTTGAAAAGGTATTGATTGGTTAAATGTTGTCATGCATAGGAGCTTTTGAGGCGTGAAGCGAACAAAAGCCGCGGCGGTATACCCTTTATCTATGTAGTTATTGTTGGCTTGGTCGGCATCCTTTTGGGTTTCCTATTGAAGAGGACATGACATGTGATTGCAAGATTTGCCAAAAATGATCAATTTGTAGAAAGCAGTGAGAAGAAAAATGTGTGAAAACCAATTATTGTCGTGTTGTTGTCTTGTATTGCTCTTAGAAATTTGGAATGTGTGATGAGAAAATAGGTACCTCTTACTATCATCAGAATAGCAATCATAGAGACAGTAGACAAGGTGGTGAAATCTATATCATGGGAACTATGTTGTTATTTGATGTGGCACATGTGATTATATTTTAGCTGCTACTATTTCTCACATTGCTCCACTTGGTGTTGTTGGTTGTCTCAATGCATAGTTGTCTTGATGCATAGTTATTGACACTAAGAAAGTGACTTTCTATATGATAATAATAATATATACATTAATTTAAAGTTATAAATAGATTTTTTGTTTAGACCGTTGATACAATTTTTATTCTTACTCCACCTCTGTTACAAATTTGCGGACTTAATTATTGAATGATGTACTATAAAAAATGTTGTACCATTAAGTGCCACAATTAGGACAAAGAGGTCCACAACATAAAAAATATTTTCCCTTTATTTCAAATTTTCCGGTTGTAGTCACTAGCGAGCATTTTGTCTTGGCCTTTCTTCTATTCATACCTCTTTTCTTTCTTTCTTCCACTCTTTCAAGTGTTAGTAGATTTAGGGTTCAAAGTTCAAATAAGAGTAGTGTGATGATGATTTAATTTCTGTCATATCCATGGAGGAAACTGAGGGTGGATAAGGCAAAATAAGAGTAGTGTGATGATCATTTAATTTCTATTATATATCCAAAACATAGGCAAAACCTAAACAGGAACATAGAGATCGATTTTTCATCTCTAGTTCAGAGTTACCTTCATTTTTCTGCATCAAAAAGTTATTAGTTAAAACATGCTTCTTAATCTTTGTATGTTTTTAATATTTTCTGCATCTAAATGTTTTGAATGTTCCTTCCTATCATTTTTCCAGAACTTGACAGGATCTAAATGGAAAACTGAGATTAAAGTATTTCTTTTTATCTTTTTTCTTCCAATAATTTTTTAAAACAATTTTGCTACCTACACCCCTCAAATTTTTCATAAAAACAAAATACTTAAAATGCCTATGCTTTTTTTACCTTATTCTATGACTTTATTTGTCTCTTCATCACTATCATAAACCTCATAACTCACACATCACAACTCATTCATAACCCGCACTCATTCAAAACTCATAGCACTCAGTAATAACTTACACCCCATAAGTTTTCTATTCATATTGTAGTTAAAGTCAACCAACAAGGTATGTTCACTAATCTGTATTTGAGTTTATTTTTTTTCTTCAAAATCTGGAGATTTTATGTGAACTCAATTTACATAAGTTGTAAATAAGTCATTATACGTGAACACTTATGTGAATTGAGTTCACGTAGGTTGCGTAAATTTAAATCACGCAAATGTACGTCAATTCAGTTCACATATGCAAATTCAGTTCATGTACATTCTTACACAATCTCAGTTTAGTTATGCAAACTCAGTTCTAGTAGGTTACTACACAAACTTAATTCACGTATATATACTGAGTTTACGTACGTAAACTCAGTTCGCCAACGCAAGAGGAATTATGATTTACTGAATGATATAAATAAGTAAGGATATTTTAAGTGTGGATAGAAAAATTATTTTCTAAATGATGTGATTTTTTTCATTAATCCTATAATTAAATGGGAAACGAATAGATGAACCCTAAATTGTGTTTCATGAAGTAATTTAACACATCCCTAAAAAATGAACTACAATTATTGGCCACAAATTTGCTTACTAATTCAAATTCAGGTGAGAAACATTTAACCTTTTCTTCACTGTAGATGTGACTATTACTACAGTGTTAGTTTAAATTTTGATTTTAGCTTTTGGTTTAGTTGATTAGATTGGTTCACTAATTTGTTTCACTTTTGTACATTAATGTATTTTGATTTGCTGTGTATTTTGCTTTTGGTTATATTGAAATTTGAAAATAAATCTTTTATTGTTAAGTTCTATAACATGGGTCATTTATTATGTTTGGTGTAGAAAAGAAGTTGTGAAGAGTGAAATAGGTAAAATAGAGTGTGGAAAGAGAGAAAAATGTGATAAATAGAGTAGATTTGATAAATTGATTGAGATAAAAGAAAGAGAACTATAAATATTTTTAAATGTACAAAATTGTCTTTAAATTAAAAAATCAACAAAATTAATTTAAATTTTTATTTCAATTAAATAATTTATTAATTTACTAAATTTTATGCTTTATTCACATTATTCATCCGTTTAAATCAATTATTTAATTTAATGACTTAATGTGATTAAATTGTCTTGAATTTAATAATCAAATGATTTAGTTATTTTTCAAAGAAAAAAAACCGCACGTTTATAAAAATTAAGAAACCCATTTTATTAGAAATTTTTTTCACCATCTTGTAGTCCTTCCCTTTATTTTAATCTACACCTCAACCTATGATTACTTCTTTCGAATTTAAAATGGATGATCATCATATTGACATGGTTTGTGTAATATCCTCTAAATTTATTATTTAAAAATATTTAGAATGTATCAATATTATTCAATATTAAATTACATGTGATAATTATTTGCCTTATTCGACTTATTGTAATTGATAAAGTTATTAGTAAGAATTATTAAATCAATGGAGAGTTTAAATATATATATATATATATATATATATATATATATATATATATAAAAGTAGCTATATAGTATATGTAGATGTGTTTTCTAGTGTAAAAAGAAATTGGGCTAAGTGTTTGAGGCTTGGTGTGACCCAATTCACTTGAATGAGTAGAAATTTAGATTATGTATTTGTGACTTGGTTTTTATGATGAAGGTTAACAAAAAAAAAAGGACAAAAAGAGTGACATTTTGTAACACCCCGGGGTGTTACACATTTTATGACTCTTATTTTTCTTTAAAGCCCAACAATTCCACTTTAAATTTCCCTAAGTCAACAATTTATGTATACTCACTAATAATAAACAAAAAATAATACATAAACTCTAGTCACCATCACCTTCACACCTCCTTTTCTTCGTGTATCCAAAGCTTGAAACTTCGTTTTCTTGTGAACAACTTCGTGGGGGCTTAAAGCGTGTACTTGGAAGAAAAGCGGCCAAAGTAACGACTTTTCCCCACATAAATTATAGTTAAGCCATTGGTTGAATGACATGAAATAAATAATCGTGATTAATGATATTTTAAAAGGAATACATGTAGACTAATGGATTAAAATAATAAAACTCCAATTTTGTTGAGATTGAATTATAATATTTGACTTCTATGTAGTAAAGTATGAAATTTTATGCTATATGTGATAAAATTGTAGTTTTATGATGAATATGAAATGAAGTTTGAATTGTTACCTTATATGTGATAAAAATTTTAACTTTTATTATGTATATTAGTTGGAGTGTGAATTTTCTTGTTATATATGTTTAAGTGTTAATTTTTATGGCCTATATGATATCAAATTTTTATCTTTATGTGTATGTGATGAAAGTCATAATTTTTATGATTATTTGTTTATGAATATGTGATACTCTTGACATGGATGTGTGTATATGTTCTTAATGATGTGTGAATAAGGTGATGATTTTAAAAAGTGATTTTGAACGCATATGACATGATTCTTAGTGGGCTGTGTGAGACTATATCTATTTGATACTATATCTTCATGGAAGTTTCCTTAGTGGAAGGTTTATTTTCCTCATTGGTATGGGTGATCTTTCTATGTGGAAGTTGTCTTAGTGACAGGTTTATATTCGGATCATGTAGTTTTAGAAGCATTCATTATGCAAATGTTTTGATATACAATTTACTAGTTTGCATTTTTTTTCTCTTTTAAATTGGAAGTTTTTACGTTTATAGGTTGTGTTATTCTTCTATATGTCTTGCTTTGGTTTGATGTGGATGATGGGAAAAACCGATCCTTACAACAACATTTAAGGTACTAATGAGTTCGAGGAGATTCAAGAGTACTTAATGAGTATTAATGTGTGGCGATCGTGGGAGTAAACATGAGTTTTTCTTTCAAGACGATTTTATAATAATGAAATTGTTCAATACTTTTAAGTTCTTTTAATCTTTTGTCACAAACTTTTAAAATGTACTAGAATTCTAGAAATACGGAAGTAGTTCCCTTCTGTTAAGAATAATTGTCTTTATATTATTTTAATTTTGAATAAATATTTTCTTAATTATATTAAATAACGCGATTGTTACTAATTATGCAAAATGAATAAATGTTAAGTATTAAAAAACAAAACAAAAAAATCATAAACTTTTTTAGAAATAAGTATTTCTTTTTAGGAACATTTTGGATTAAAAATCTGAGGTATTACATTATAGTATCAGAGCAATAATTCTCATACTTTTGAGTGAGACGCTTCAAGTATGTCATATATTTTAACGTTACTTGTGTTAATTATTTGTTTCTCTAATTATTAGATTTTATTGATTTTTTAAATTGCTATTATGTGTCATTAATTATATTAATTATTTGATTTCTATTTTTGTCTTTTTTTATTTTTATTTTATTTTATTAAGTACATAAATTTCTATTCATTGTGATTTAATATCATTAATTGTGTAACCTCCTTGAAATGTGTCATTGAATATATACCTTAAATTCCTACGAATTAAAAATAATTTTAACTAAATTCAATGTAATAATTGGTTTTAATTTTAATGATGTTATGAATTTAATATTATAACGTTACAAATTTACTACTCATGATTTGATTTTTTT
>JBBPBS010000206.1:1248324-1261378 GCA_037974835.1 Cicer judaicum
GATTTGAATTTTTTAAATAATTGTCTATATGTTATAAATTTAATACTTATGATTAATAACTTTATGAATTTATTATTATGATAATGTGAATTTCCTACTCATGATTTTAATTTTTAATAATTGTCGTGATTTGACGTTATATAATAATTGTTGTGAATTGAATTTACTACTCTTAATTTAGAATCATAAAATGATTAGTTTTTTGTGGAATTATTATTAGTAATTGTTTCTACATATATGACATTGTCAATTAAGTTTTATGAATTGAATTTTTTAATTTTAGAATCATAAAATGATTAGTTTTATTTTGCTTTAATGTGGTATTATTATGTAATAATTATTTCTACATTTATGACATTATCAATTAATTTTCATGAATTGAAGTTTTTAATTTTAGAATCATAAAATGATTAGTTTTATTTTGCTATAATGTGAAATTATTGTGTATTGATTTAGATTGACTAGATTTGAGAGCATACAATCATTAATTGATCTCCCATTTAATGACGTTATTAATTAGACCAATTGAATTATAATGATTATGAATACTTCTTAATTATTTAATTTTCGTGTTATAATTTAAATTTTTGTAAAAAAGACAATGCTTTAAACCTCTAATCTATATAAAATTTTAGAATCCCCATAATAGAAGGAAATGGTAACACCGTAAAAAATTGTATTAGCGGGATTCTGGTTAAGGAAAGACTTGGTTATTAAGTGGTTCATTAACCCACCTCTCTTTCCTAGGATCCCCTCTAGTACATGAATTATTGTGTAACATGAACTTATTGTGCCCATAATACAAAGGAAATGTAACACAATAAAAATTTGTATTAGCGGGATTATGGCTGAGGAAAGACTTAAGTGGTCCATTGACACACCTCTCTTTCTTGGGGACCCTTACAGTGCACGACTTATTGTGTGACTTGAACCTACTATATAGTCGCCGATGAGATCTCAGCGGTGAATGATTTCTCTGAGGTTTTTCCACTAGACGTACCAGGACTACCCCTAATCTGCAACGTCGAATTTTCTATCAATGTTATTCTAGGTAATGAGCCCATATCTATTGCTCCTTTCAGAATGACCCCCTTAGAGCTATCAGAACTAAAGAATCAATTGGAAGACCTTATGTCTAAGAAATTCATTCTGCCTAGTGTTTCACCATGGGGAGCCCCCGTATTATTGGTCAAGAAGAAGGATGGAAAGTCGAGATTGTGCGTTGACTGCCGACAACTCAACAAGGTCACAATAAAAAACATATACCCCTTACCCCACATTGATCATTTAATGGATCAACTCAAACGGGCATAGGTGTTTTCTAAGATTGATCTAGGCTTAATTGCACTTTTGGTCCCCCTATTATAGGTGAAAATTGAAAGTAGTCCCCCCATTTTGTTTGTCCCTAGTTTTAGTCCCTTAAACAGAATTTGAGGCCAAATCATGATGAATTGTCATTTTTTTAATGACGTGTCAATAAAAAGGTGACGTGGCAGACGCTTATGTGGAATAAACTTATTATTATATTATTTCTGATTAAAAAATATAATTTTTATTTTCAAAAATCATTTTAATAATTATGAAATATTTTTAAAAATATAATTAAATTGTTAAAATTAAATTAAATTAAAATAAAATGAAAAACATGTGCAGAAAAATTAACTTTTTCAAAAATTAAATTATATCAACTCTTTCAAAAATTAACTAGAGGTTTTCTCTACTTATCAATTAACAAAGCCATACCTACATTCCCTAATTATATTTTCAAACACTCATAAAAAAACATAATTAACATGGAACCAAACTCATTAAACTTCGCATGTGCATCCTGGAGTTACAGAGTTCACCAGACAGATCGAACAAAAAATGCTTCATCCATCAACACAAGTATTAAAAGATCAAGATTACTCACCAATTAAAAGCTCAATAAATAAATTAAAATAAAAAAAAAGGTGAAGAAATTCACCTAGTACTCTCTTCATCAAATTGAGCCAATGAAACATATTGACTTGAACCAGAAGCAGAACGAGAAACTTCCCTTGAAGCTGAACTCAAATTACCACTACTAGTAACAACCCTATTTGAACCTGCTACTTCGTAGGAAGATGAAGAACGCTGGTGCCGTCTCCTTCTCTTATACTCAAAACAAACACACACCATGTGAAGAATACATTGCAGAACATACCCCGCAATCCACAACCTCAGGGGCATTTCTGGTACTTCACTTCAGCTCAAAAACAAAACGGTTGCAGCCACGACGACGAAAGCGAAGTTCCAAACGATGTTGAGGATCACAACCGGTTTCGAATAAGCCCAATCGCTTTGCCTTTCTTCTAATTGCTCCGCTGCAGCTTCTCAGAATCAGATGATGATGAAGAAAACGAAAATGGTTGATTTTGATGAACACAAACACGATTTGGGACTTTTGACAAACAAAACACGATTTGGGGCTTTAGGTTCAAACATGTTCATATGATTTGGGGCTTTAGGGTTCTGCACATGTTTTTTCATTTTAATTTAATTTTAACAATTTAATTATATTTTTAAAAATATTTCACAATTATTAAAATGATTTTTGAAAATAAAAATTATATTTTTTAATTAGAAATAATATAATAATAAGTTTATTCCACGTAAGCGTCTGCCATGTCACCTTTTTATTGACACGTCATTGAAAAAATGACAACTCATCATGATTTGACCTTAAATTCTGTTTGGGGGGACTAAAACTGGGGACAAACAAAATGGGGGGACTACTTTCAATTTTCACATATAATAGGGGGACCAAAAGTGCAATTAAGCCGTTGATATAATGTCAGGGTATCATTAGATTCTTGTGAAAGAAGATGATATATTCAAGACGATCTTTAGAACGCATTATGGGCACTACGAGTACTTGGTGATGCCCTTCGGAGTGGCCAATGCGCCAGCTATCTTCATGGATTATATGAACTGTATCTTTTGTCTATTCTTAGACAAAATCGTGGTGGTCCTTATTGATGACATCTTGATCGATACCAAGAGTTGAGAAGAACATGAAGAACATTTGTGTCAAGCTCTACAAGCACTAAAGGAGCAACAACTATATGCCAATCTAGGAAAATGTGAATTTTAGTTGGAAGAAGTGAAGTTATTGGGACATTTAATTTCTAAGGAAGGGATTGTTGTTGACCCATCCAATGTAGAAGTCGTGATGGCATGGAAACAACCGTAGATAGTCATAGAGATTATAAGTTTTCTAGGTTTGGTCGAGTACTATAGGAGATTTATTGAGGGATTTTCCAAGATTGCTGCTCCATTGACACACCTTACGAAGAAGAACCAGATTTATTCGTGGATTGAGGTGTGTGGGAAAGTTTTCCAACTAATGAAGGAGAAGCTAACTACCTCCCTAATGTTAGTGTTGCCCCAACAAGAAGAACCTTACGAAGTTTATTGTGATGTGTGACACCCTAAACCTCAATTTGTTTTTTGGTAAAAAGTATCACAAACACGTCAAATAAATTCAAATGTTCCATCAAACTTAACAACTTGAAATCACAATAGCAGACAACAATTTTTTTTTTTGAAGTACACATACTTATGTGTTAAATTAAGTGCAAATGTAGTCCCAACACGATGTCACTATCATAACAGGAATTCCTAAAACAAAAATTGCTCAAAATAACATCAACACAATGCATAATAATAAGGGTCTCCAAGACATGATGGCTTCCGCCTCTCATGATGGTACTAGTCATGACCTGCAACTTACAACTTATTTGTGTCCATCGCAAACGCCAAACACAAACAACGAGGGGTGAGTATCGAAATTATGTAGCAGTATAACATACATGAGGAGAACACGCAAGCAATCAAATTATCACAACCTCAAAAATAGTCAAGTGTATAATATCAAAGGTTTATCAAATTCATTCACAATAAGATAATCACAAGGATGAAATGTTATGCATGTCCTATACTCTATACTTCATAATTTGGTACCATTCTACTCTGAAGTACTTGGTTAGGAGGCTTTATACTATGCCACTACAAGAGTGGGCGGACAATTCATGAATGGCCAAGTCCTCATAGATCCCCTAACTCAACCCGAGACACAAATACGTGATGGTCGGAGTACTCTTGTGTTGCACGGTAGCTCCTGGCCTTAAGGAATAACCCACTAATCCACTTAGGAATTCCCCACTATAGGTACCCAAAGTTCTATCAGTCTTGCCTTACAGTTCGACTGTAGTCCTCCATGATCAGGCTCATTCAATTGTATTTCTCTGAATCACTAGGTTTGTCAGACCCTCCCTATATGATGACAAAATAGTTCTAACTCCAAAATCACAACTCAATAATATTCAATTTGACTTCACAACGTTCATCCTTTATATGTATATCAATCAATCACAAAAAATCCAATATTTTGGTTTGCACTATTCACAATGCATCATCTAGTCTTATCAATCACAAAATAAGATATCAAACAGGTGGCACATTCAAGTAATATCACAATTTCATTCAAGTAGCAAGAACACTCCATTACATATCATTCACACAGTAACAATCAACATATTTTTATAGGTTGCTAAATTATATTTTAGTCCTCACTATTACCATTCACATTTTATTAATTATTATTACTCAATAGGGCTCAACTGTACGTAGTAAGCCCCGAATGAACATCTAAGAATTTCAGCATTCCCGTTCATCTCACGTTATTTTATACTCATAAAATCGAACCTCATCTCAACCCTTACCTCGAGTGAAGATTCCGTCCAATGAATCTGATATGCTAACATGTCATTTCTTTGTCGGTCGTCGTCTCTAATAGTCCGCGAGAGAATTATGGCCACACAACCACCAAATACAAATAAATTACTTACTAAATATAAATAAATAAATGAATAAATAAATAATAAAATAATAAATAAATGAATAAATAATAAAATAAATAATAAATAAATAAGTAAATGAATAAATTAATAATAAAATAATAAATAAATAAATAAGTAAATGAATAAATAAATAATAAAATAAATAATAAATAAATAAATTAGTAAATGAATAAATAAATAAATAAATAATAAAATAAATAATACATAAATAAATAAGTAAATGAATAAATAAATAATAAAATAAATAAATAAATATATAAAATAAATAAATAAATTATTTACTATTTGTACTACAACCCAGAAATATATTAATACTATACATGTTTATACTTATATTAATATAAATATATATGTTATTTAAAATAAATGAAAAAAATAACGTAATTATATATTACTAAAAAATAGAGTGTGTGTATGACTTTGATATTACAATATTCTAACAATATATGGTATGTATTGAAAGGAAAGTAACAAAACTATTGGCTGCACAAATACAACTAGATTCTTTAAGATGTAAATTTTAAATTGTAGGCACGTATATATAAATGCAGTATATGCTATTTTAAGTATTTACGATGCAATGAACACTATAATAATTTTAAATTATAATTAGAATAACTCAAGTCTTTGGATGTTAAACAAATTGAGATTATTTATTTATATATAGATGTATATAAGATAGAGAATACAATTGCACATGTTTATCTAAAAGGAAATTTAGAAATAAAACAATCGAGAAATATCTAGAGAAGTTGTATTCAACAAGAGCTCATATTATTTGATTCAATTATTAATTTAACTTTATTTATTTAAACTCAATGTAATATTCTAAAACAAGCATGCTAGTAATAATATTGTAAATAGTATTAAGGAATGTTAATAACATGAACTATGAAATAACAAAACAACCATGTAAAGAATAAACAAATTAAATTAAATAAAGTGATATGTGCAAGTTCTTTGTTTCAGAGATCATCAAGAATTAATTGGTATTTGGACCATTTTGTGCAATATAATCAACAACTTTATCATTACAAAATAATTAAAATAAAAAGGACACATGCCCAATTTTATAATTCAAACTTAATTTCAAAGTATTGCAGAAAAATCTAAATAGGTACATAAAATATACTCACTTCATAGAGGAAAATAAATAGTACTGATGCATTTCTCCTATTTCTATAAACAATTGGTATTCAAACATAATATAACTAATAAATAAAATATAGTTAGTATTTTATTTTAATTACGAACCTAAATTATCAAATAAAATATGGAAAGGACGGTAACTCATTATTTAAGGAAATTATTGAACAATGCATTAGTCGGTAAAGATGTGTCAAGGCAATCAAAATACAATAATCACAATCATGCTTAGACTTGGATACATGATAAAATATTACAAAAATGATGCTGCTGGTGGTAGCACCAAAATATTATAAAATATTGAGTATCCACCCTGGTAGCACCAAAATGTATAAAGACCTTAAGCAAAAGTTTTGGTGGCTGGGAATGAAGAAACAGGTAGCAGAATATGTGGCTTCATGCTTGACTTGTCAGAAAGCCAAAGTATAGCATCAGAAAATAGGGAGACTACTAAGGTCATTAGGTATGCCATTATGGAAATGGGAAAGTATATCTATGGATTTCATGGTAGCATTGCCTAAAACTCAACGAAAGTTTGCCTCCATTTGGGTGATTGTCGATAGGTTGACCAAATCTGCCAATTTCATACTCGTAAAGACTACATATGATGTCAGTTAGAGATTTGAAGTTCATTTCTCATTTGTGGGGAGCATTACATGAGGCGTCGGGTACTAAGTTGAGATTGAGTTCGACCTATCACCCTCAAACCGATGGACAAACATAAAGGACTATTCAGACCTTAGAGGATTTATTGAGAGCGTGTGTGTTGGATGAGCAAAGAAGTAGGCATAATATGTTTCCTTTCGTTGAGTTCACATATAAAGCAACTATCATGCGAGCATTGGGATGGCACCATACAAGGTTTTGTATGGGCGTAAGTGCCAAACTCCATTGTGTTGGTATCAGAATGGTGAAAACCTAATTGTGGGGCCATAATTGGTACAACATACCACAAATAAAGTTCATTTGATCCAAGAAAGGATGGAGACGACACAAAGCAGATAAAAGAGTTATGCCGACCAACGGAGGAAACCGCTGGAGTTTCAAAAGAGTGGACATGTATTTTTGAGAGTGACGCTAACTATTGGAGTTGGTAGGGCACTGAAGTCCAAGAAGCTCATTCCTAAATTCATTGGCCCATTTCAGATCCTCCAACGTGTGGGTCTCGTTGTTTACCGGATTGCCTTACCTTTGAGTTTGGCCAAATTGCACAACGTATTCCATGTGTCACAATTGAGGAAGTATATGGCTGATCCTTCCCATAATATTACGTCAGATGATATCCAATTAAAGGAGAACATTTCCTTTGTAATTCCACCACTAAGCATTGGAGATATGACTACTAAGCATCTATGAGGCAAGGAGATCGCATTGGTTAAGGTGATTTGGGACCAAACGACTGGAAATGCAACTTAGAAATTAGAGGAAAAGATGAGAGAGCTCTACCCTAATATTTTTATGTCTAGCTAGTTTCGAGGACGAAACTATTTTTAAGGGGTAAGTATTGTAACATCCTCTAAATTTATTATTTAAAGATAATTAGAACCTATTAATATTATTCAATATCAAATTACGTGTGATAAATTTACCTTATTCGACTTATTGTAGTTGATAACGTTATATATATATATATATATAAGCAGATATATAGTATATGTAGATGTGTTTTCTAGTGCAAGAAGAAATTGGGCAAGGATTTGAGGCTTGGTGTGACCCAATCCACTTAAATGAGTAGAAATTTGGACTATGTGTTTATGACTTGATTTTTATGATGAATGTTAACAACAACAAAAAAAAGACAAAAAGAGTGATATTTTATCACTCCTTTTCTTCATTAAGGCCCAACGATATCTAACCAAAAATTCCACTTTAAATTTCTCTAAGTCCACAATTTTTGTATACTCACTAATAATAAACAAAAAAGAATACCGAAAGCCACCATCATCTTCACACCTCATTTTCTTCATGTACCCAAAGCTTAGAACTTCGTTTCCTTGTGAACAATTTTGTGGGGCATAAAGCGTGTACTGGGAAGAAAAGCGGCCAAAGTAACGACTTTTCCCCACACAAATTATAGTAGTTAGGTCGTTGGTTGAATGACATGAAATAAATAATCGTGATTACTTATATTTCAAGAGGAATAAATGTAGGCTAATGGATTAAAATAATAAAACCCCAATTTTGTTGAGATTAAATTGTAATATTTGACTTCTATGTAATAAAGTATGAAATTTTATGCTATATATAAAATTGTAGTTTTATGATGAATATCAAATGAAGTTTGAATTTTTACTTTATATGTGATAAAGTTTTAAATTTTATTATGTATATTAGTTGGAGTGTAAATTTTCTGGTTATATATGTTAAAGTGTTAATTTTTATGGTCTATATGATATCAAATTTTTATCTTTATGTGTATGTGATGAAAGTAATAATTTTTATGATTATTTGTCTATGATTATGTGATACTCATGATATGGATGTGTGTATATGTTCTTAATGATGGATGAATAAGGTGATGATGTTAAAAATTAATTTTAAATGCATATGACATGATTCTTAGTGGGTTGTGTGAGAATATATCTATATGATACTATATCTTCATGTCATGGCATATGCATCTACGAGGGAGTTGCCTTAATGACATGTTTGTTTTCCTTATTGGTATGAGTGATCTTTCTGTGTGGAAGTTGCCTTAGTGGCAAATTTATATCTAAATCATCTAGTTTTAGGAGCATTCATTATGCATATGTTTTTTGATATACAATTTACCGGTTTGCACTTTTTTTTTTTAAATTGGAAGTTTTTATGTTTATATGTTTTGTGTTATTCTTCTATGTGTCTTGCTTTGGTTTGATGTGGATGATGAAAAAAAACTAACCCTTACAACATTTTAGGTACTAATGAATTTGGGGAGATTCAAGAGTCGTTAATGAGTATTGACGTATGGCGAACATGGAGTAAACATGAGTTTTTCTTTCAATACTATTTTGTAATAATAAAATTGTTCAATATTTTTAAGTTTTTTTAATCTTTTGTCATAAACTGTTAAAATGTACTAGAATTTTATAAATAAAAATAATTATCTTTATATTATTTTAATTATAAATAAATATTTTTTTAGTAATATTAAATAACGTGATTGTTACTAATTATTTAAAATGAATAAATGTTAAGTATTCTAAAAAAAAATAGAAACTTGTTTTTAAAAATAAGTATTTTTTTAATAACGTTTTGGATTAGAAATCTATGGCGTTACAGCATGCAAGAATCATTTTTGTAAAAAAAAGTTAAATTGAATTGCGGTATTTACAAAGATAGATCATTGTCCGATTAGTGTGCAAAGATACCACCATTTTTTATTTTTAATGAATAATGTCACTTGGAGAGGGTGGGAGGCACATAAGGTAAAATTGAAAAGGAGTCAATAAATGAGACTTCTCTCCAATTTCTTCGCATATTTGTGGAGATTGAAAATTTAGTGAATCCCAGGTGTAGTTGGTCTCTTTTTGCTATTTCTTCTATACAGGGAAAATTTATTTTTTCTCCTGTATCTCTCTCTTTTATTTATCTCTTCTATAAATCACCCTAACCAAACACAGTGTTAAGTGTTTGAGGTAGCCTTGCAGATGAATCAATCCTACAACCACTTTTTCAGGGTAGGTTTCTAACTTGATGCTTATTTTTTGATTTAATACTGTCAAGTAACTTGCAAATATCTTCGTTTTACCACCTGTCTAAATGTTGTACAGCCTGTACTCATCGGTGCCATATATCTAGGCATAGTACTGTCAAAAAAACTATTCATAAGTCATTCGGTGTCTAGCAACTTTTGAAGTTTTTTATTGGACAAGACATTCCCTTATTTAGTATATAAGTGTTCTAGATGATATATAATAATATCTTAATAATATCTTATTTTAGATATAAAAAATAGTAGTGTAGCAATAGGACACTTACTTTGACCTTTCAATAATAATGTACACAAAAAACTTTGATTATGCTGGCCTTAAAAAAACTTAAACCACATACTTAATATTGAGTGTATTGCTCAACTCACACAAAGACTCAACAAATAACTTTGATTTGCCTATGTCTGATACATTACCAACCTTAACTGTAATGATTTCTTAATATTGAGTGTATTGCTTATTTAAATAAAATTTTAATTTTCCTTTAAATTTTTATGAATATTCTTTATTAAATTTGTACTGTTACATCTAAAACTTTTGTTCCTTAATTTCATAAATTACGTTCATTTGAATTCTTAAAAGCAAAAAAAAAAAAAAATTTGGACAATTTACACATATCTCCCCTTCCAAATTTTTCAAAAAAGTAATTGTTTTTTTTATATTTTTTGAATAAAAAATACATTTTTTTAAAAAATTTTGATAGTTATATTGTAAACTTGATTTTTTTTTATATAATTTTTCGGCAGTTATTTCTTCTAGAAATTTCATTTTTGAATTTTCTTGTATACAATAATTACTAGAAAATTTGGAAAAATGAATTTTTCGGGTTAATTTTTTATTTAGTTTTATATTTTTTCTAATATTCTTTTATTACTTTTGACAATGTTAAGGGTCTCTTGAACATACCATTTTATGTGATGTTATTCACACCTCTAGCTAACATGAGTAAAGATTTAGGGAATACCTACTTCATTTTGTAGAGTCCACTATACTATCTAACAAAAGTTTTACTATTCTATTTGCAAAATATTTGTTTATTTTTCAAGACCTTAATACTGGTGCTAAACGGGCATGATTATCAGCTGTTTTTGTTGTTTCATATGACTATCTTAGAGATAGTACCATACCTACAACGAAAAAAGATGGAAGAATATTTATCTCTATAATAGGTATATTTTTTATAAATATTTTATGATTATTTTATATGGTTATTTGATAAAATTCTTATTTAATTATTTTACAGACATGAACTTATGAGCATTTCCCTTACATCTATAAACATAGTATGAGTGAACCTATATCTTCATAGTCACGAACGTTTCAATCAAATGCTAAACAAACATCTAGAAATATTGCATATTACAGAGTGAAGTTTGATGCTTTGGGTCCTACTGATGTTTTTTGGATGTCAAATCACGATGATGACGTCATAACATGATTTCAGCTTGAATCAATGTTTACAAGTTACATTCGTTGGTGCCTTAGATGGTACCTTATTTGCTAGAGGGGTGCCTACAACAATTTGGGTATACTTAGTATATCCCTCTTATATCAGTAGTGTTCGTTGTCCGTGATGTTGAATGGGGTATGTACATGAACTCTGTTCGATCCCTCTGTATTAGATTGCATTCAGTCGTATATCCACACGCAATTGTTGAGAGATACTTATGGTGGTACTATAGGGTCTCTCATCCTTGGATGGTCTCTTACGTTGCTACTACACCTCCTTATTCTTACGTTTTTGATGTTGGTGCTCATGGTTCTGATGCTGGTGCCCATGGTCCTAATGTTGGATTCAGTCGTAGTGACCATGGTCCTGATGCTGGTGTTGGTGCCCCTACCCCTGAGTCCAGCTTAATGGTATATGCTGAGTCAAAAATAGATGGTCTTATACAACAGAGCTTGGACTTACAAAGGATAGATCTTGATGATGAGATATATGTCTACTTAGTGGGAGCCTTAGAGATATCTAAATGAGAGAATTATCATTAGTATGGTAGTGATATTTTGATTGTATTACGTTATTATTCATACTTATTTATTTTTACTACTTTATTGTTCCAAACAGATTTATATATTTATAATAACATTTTTATTTATAATAACTTTTTTTTGTTCTTCACAAAATACTTATCACTATAAAACATAAATACAACTTAAAAAGAACTTAAATAGAAACACAATATAAGCTAGTAGCATGGTTGAGTTAAGTTAGTAGTTTCATCAGGTTCAACAAGACGGTCCTCGATCTCATCAACGCTTCTGAGGCGATTTGAACTTTCTACAATATCATGTGTAGATTGATAGTGCAAAAGTATTTTTAAATACAATCATCTGATTAATGTTTTGATGATAAAAAATGCAAATAAAAAACAACTATATCCTAACTATATATGCTAAGTGTGCAAGTACTTTAAACTATCTCCTAAATATTTTTTTTTTGTGTGGACATAAGCACATCATAGCATGTCTCACTATATAAAGGTCTATCATATGATGACTAAACGAAAGCAAAAGAAACCAAGACTTTTACTTTAGCTTGGTAGCATGAAGTTTGGTGACACGCGCCCGCATCGTAGCAAGCTTCAGTTGACTATGTGATGCGAGCAACATAGTACCTTGATTGCCTCTGATAAATCCAAATGGATTATGTTTCTACAATATCATGTGTAGATTGATAGTGCAAAAGTATTTTTAAATACAATCATCTGATTAATGTTTTGATGATAAAAAATGCAAATAAAAAACAACTATATCCTAACTATATATGCTAAGTGTGCAAGTACTTTAAACTATCTCCTAAATATTTTTTTTGTGTGTGGACATAAGCACATCATAGCATGTCTCACTATATAAAGGTCTATCATATGATGACTAAACGAAAGCAAAAGAAACCAAGACTTTTACTTTAGCTTGGTAGCATGAAGTTTGGTGACACGCGCCCGCATCGTAGCAAGCTTCAGTTGACTATGTGATGCGAGCAACATAGTACCTTGATTGCCTCTGATAAATCCAAATGGATTATGTTTCTATGCCTCTGATACATAAGCGTAACAAGAATTAATATGCATGTGTCTTTGACAAGCGTAACAAAAATTCTTCTGCCTCTGCCTCTACCTCCAACAAGCGTAACAAGAATTATTTTGCTTCTAACAAGCCTTACTACCTCTGCCTTTGATAATCTCATCAAGCGTCTAACTCTTAACTTTTATGTATCATATGATAAATTCAATGCCTCTAAACCTCTTTTAATAGTAAGTTGAATGTTTTGATAAAGAACTATTTTTGTAAGAAAAGAAAATAATTTTTAATAAAACTTAAACATAATTCAAA
>JBBPBS010000206.1:1265309-1315290 GCA_037974835.1 Cicer judaicum
CCCCCCCCCCCCCCCCCCCCCCCCCCCCTCCTTTGTCATCTGACAAAAAAACATGAAAGTGAAACGTTGTCTCTTTTTTTCCCCTTTTTTCTTTCATTTTTTAATAAAATAAACATAATACAAGAAAATATAAAGTGTAAAACTAAACTACTTTAAAGTGATCACAACATCAGTCAGGTATGAAAGAAAGGTTTAAGTTTTTCTTGATGAAGTCAAAGCTATCTTCAGGTAGTGGTTTGGTGAATATGTTAGCCCATTAGTGTTGAATGTCTACAAATTGAAAGTTTAGTACCCCTTTTTGAACAAAGTCCCTAATGAGGTGGTGTTTGATCTCTATGTGTTTAGCTCTAGAATGTAAGATAGGGTTTTTGGTTAGACAAGTGGCAGAAGTGTTTTTGTAGTAGATGAGAATATTGGATTCTAGTATTTTGTAGTCTTCAAAGGGATGCTTCATACACATTAGTAGAGAACTTACTGAAATGTACTCAGCCTCTATTGTTGATATTTCAATGGTGTTTTGTCTCTGACTCAACCTCTTAGTTCTTCTTTTCTGGTTTTCAAATTATGAGTTTGCATATTATCTGATTAGAGAGTCTGAATTCCCATCCAGGTTTGTAGTCTTAATGAATTTGGTTGTGTGTTCAAAGAAGTCTTTTGATTTTGATTGTTCATCCTATTGTTTCTAATGATGTATTGGGTTCCTATAATGATTTTGGAACTTATGATAATTCTGATTCTTCTGGTAGTTTTGGTTTGATATGTGTGATTTCTCTGCCAGTTTTGATTTTGTTGATACTCTAGATTTTACCGATATTTCTGGTTCATCATATGGTTATGGTTCTGATAGGTATTCTGTTGACCAGTCCTACTTCCACCAGAGTCAATTGATTTCTGCATGATAGGTCTTGGTACATAGACCTTTTTGCCTTCATATATTGCAAGCATCCATTTACCAAGCACCATGATGGGTGTTTTAATTTGGTTGCTTAGAACTTCTGCAACATAAACAATTTTATCATTTGGTACCCAAATCAGGTTAGCTTCTAGTTTGTTAGTTCTTAAAGGTTTCTTGTCATTCCACGTGGTTAGCATAGGACAAGATATTTTATTGTGACTTTTCTTATAGCAAATAGTACATAAATCATCAGAGGGAACAAACTTAGGTTTAATTACTTTTTCTTGAAATCCTATTAATCTTTTATCTTTCCAACTAACACCATAAATCATATATGCATACTTGCTTTTTTCCATACCATTATCAAGAAAACTTAAAATATTTCATCATGCTTATCTGAGTTATGTGGTATTTTTAATTGAAGTTAAACTATAGTTACTTTTCAGAGTTAGATTTCTAGCCTTAAGTTCATCAATATCAATTTTCATATTTGCATTTTTTTTAAGTTCAGTAATATCAGTTTTTAGAGTTGCATTATATGTCTTAAGTTCAATAATATTAGTTTTCATAATTTCATTTTATGTTTTAAATTCAACACCTTGATTCTTTAAAACATTAACTTTTTCAGTTAGATTTGTATTTTCTTTCCTAAGTATTTTCAATTTTAAAGTAATTTATTTTTAAAAAATCATTTCTAGCAGTAACTAAATCAAATCGAGTAAAGTCAGTAAATAACTCAATTTCTTCATCTGTTGATTCACTTCTAGAGTCAGAATCTAGGTTGGATCTAGATGTAGAGTAGGTATGAGCCATCATAGCCAAATATGCTTGTTTATCGTTAGAGGATTCCTCATAATCATCCCATTTAGCCATCAAACTCTTATTCTTCTGTCTGGAATCTTTGCTTTGATGTTTCCCTTTCTCCTTATTTGGACATTCTAACTTGATATGTCCAGATTCATTGCATCCATAGCAGATTATGCTTTTCTTGTCAAATTTATCATTATTTCTTTTATTAGATTGCCTGGAACATCTTTGGGGAAATTTATTCATTCTATTAGGTCACATCTTATGAATGTATTTTCATATAAACACCAGTTCCTCTTCGTCTAAGTCTTCATTCTGATCATCAGAATCATCATCCTCTGATTCTGTCGTTTCCTTCAAAACTTTCTTCTACTTGGATTTCAAAGCCATGGTTGGTTGCTTCTTCTTGGGCTCATCCTCTACAAGCTCAATTTCACGTGATTTGAGAGAGCTGATTAATTCTTCCAGCTTAAGAGTATTCAAATCATTTGCTTCTTGAATGGTAGTGATCTTAGGTATGGAATCTAGAAAACATTGTTTCAATGTCTTAATCTTCTTCCATCTTGAACAATTCATACTTTTTGACTAGGAGGTTAGCCTTTGCTTCATGAACTTGCTTGCTTCCTTCATAGTTCAGAATCAGACTATCATAAATACTATTTGCATTCTTTTTGTTGGTGCACTTGTCAAAGTCCTTGAAGGTGATTACATTTATCATGAATGTTCTAGACTTATGATGCATCTTATACATCTTCTTTTGATCAACATTCATCTTCTTTCTTGGAAATTCAATACTACCAATATTCTTTGGATCAATATAAACATATTCCACCAAGTCCCAAAGTTCAAGATCTTGTGAAATATAGAAACTTCTTAGTCTGACTTTCCAATTTTCAAAATGTTCTCATCAAACATAAGTGGTTTGTTGATGTTTCCTCCACCAGCTTCTTCAGTAAATCCAGACATATTGAATCCTTGGATATCTTTTCAAACATTGTAGAGTGCTTAGTCTTGAGACCAAGCTCTAATACCAATTGAAGATGCAAACACGAGAATAAAGGGTTGAATTGTGTTTGATAAAGTTTATAACTTTTTGCTAATTTGATGAAGGTTGGTTGGTTTTTATGAATTACTTAGATAAGAAGCAATCAGATTTAGAAACAGTAAATAATCAAAGCATAACTAATTTGATAAATATGTTTATCCTAGTTCACCATTTACTTGGCTACATCTAGTCCCTTCATTCAGAAGGCTTTAATCCACTAATGCAAATATCTTGAATTACAAAGCACCTGACCCTCTCAGCCAATCTTCGTAAACAGCCTGACAACCTCAGACTTTTGAGGAACTAACCACCTTGACCTTACAAGCAAAGTCTTTCCCTAACAACCTGACAACCCCATATTGAAGAAGGAACTAATCACCTTGACCCTACAAGCCAAGTCTTCTCCTAACAACCTGACAACCCTAGATTGAAGAAAGAACTAAACCACTACCAAGTTGGATACAAAAGATTGGAACTTGAGTTAACAAAGTTGATAATAACAATAATATCTCTCACACTCTAAGAAAAGAACACTCATAAAATATCTCTAACCTAAACATGTATTTCTCTCTTGAACTCAAAGATGAATTGAGAACTTTGAGCTTGTGTTCTTATACTAGTTTTTGCTTTTCGATGCTTTTCTCCTTCAGCCTTGAGTGTCTATTTATAGTGAAAATTTGGGCTTCAATTTAGTCCTTGTTTAATTTTGAATTGTATTTTGTTCAAATGGAGTTTGTAAATTCTTCAGATTAACTATGTTCCTATTTTGTGTAGATTGAATTTGTAAATTCTTCAGATTGATTATGTTCCTATTTTGTTAAGATTGACTTTGTAAATTCTTCAAATAAAATCTTCTTCAAATCTTCATTAAATGTTGATCAAATATTCTTCAAATCTTTTTGAAGTATTCTTCAAATCTTGACCATGTCTTCTTTTCAATTTGATCAAAGATTTTCTTCAATTATAAATACGAATCAAATCTTATTTTAGATTTTCATCAATTATAATTTGGAACCAAATCTTATTTTAGATTTTCTTCAATTATAAATTTGAATCAAATCTTATTTTAGATTTTCTTCAATTATAAATTTGAATTAAATTTTTTTTTCTTTAGTTATAAATTTGAATCAAATCTTATTTTAGATTTTCTTCAGTTATAATTTGGAATCAAATCTTATTTTAGATTTTCTTCAATTATAAATTTAAATCAAATCTTATTTTAGATCAATTATAAATTAGAACCAAATCTTATTTTAGATTTTCTTCAATTATAAATTTGAATCAAATCTTATTTTAGATTTTCTTCAATTATAAATTTGAATTAAATCTTATTTTTTTTCTTTAGTTATAGATTTGAATCAAATCTTATTTTAGATTTTCTTCAATTATAAATTTAAATCAAATCTTATTTTAGATTTTCTTTAAAAACATGAATCTTCTTTCATACTCTTTAAAGTCAAATATATTGTTCTCCTAAAATACTTTTGTGAACATCAAAACTCTAAATGTAAAACTAACTTGGTTCCTACAACTATAAACGAGTTTAATAACTCACCATATGGTCCATTGGATAATCCTCTAACTACAAGGTTTGGAGTCATTCCTATAAATGCTCAAGGAGAAGATATTTGCCTTTGGGCTTAACGTGGTTGATTCATCATCTGAGATTCACATTTACAAAATCAAAGCACTAGAGCAAAGGATTCCATATTATGAGTTAGAAGAAAGATCATAACCAAGACAACACAACCTCTAGTTAGAAGATCATCTAAATCAAAAGTCCAACAAACTCTGGTAAGACATATAAACGAGCAGATGCATAATCAACATCATCGTTCCTTATCAGGTATCTTGTACTTTATTCATTATTTTGTATGCATTTGTTTGTGTTTTCTTATATGTTCTTGTTTTGTGTGTGTTTGTGATTTTTTGGGGTCCTATCTTAAATCTTTATTGTCTTTTCAATCTTGGTAAGTGTTGTCTTGTCCTCAATCTTATCTACTTTCCTTGTTCATCCCCGTTAAAATCTAAGTTTCCTTTTGTCTCTCCTCTTTGTCTATTTGAACCTATCTCCCTTACAGTGTTATACAAAACCATTCCCTTCTTTCTTAAGTTCTTTTTATTCCAAAAATTGTTTTTCTTTAAAATTTCCTAACCTAAACCCCTATAGGAAAAACCATATGTATATCATTTTATTTATTAAGTTTTCATCTTCCTAAATGATCATCTTCTTACATTGTGTTTATGAGAGTCACACCAATGACTGGAGTTGGCAGAGCCATAAAATCAAGGAAATTAACCCCAAACTTTATAGGACCATACCAAATTAGTGCACGAATTGGACCCGTGGCTTATCGGATTGCGTTGCCTCCATTGTTGTCCAATATTCACGACATGTTTCACGTGTCGCAACTAAGGAAATACATTTTGGACCCATCACATGTGATTGAACCAGACACAATTCAACTAAAGGATATTTTGTCATTTGAAGTACTACCTGTAAGAATTGACGACAAGAAGATTAAGCGATTAAGGAATACAGAAGTTTCATTGGTCAAAGTGATTTGGAACCCAACTACGGGAGATGCAAGTTAGGAATTGAAGATCAAGATGAGGGAACAACACCCTAATTTGTTTACCGATGCGTAGTTTTGAGGACGAAACAAATTTTAGGGGGGGTAGTAATGTAAGACCAGAAATTTTTAAATTATAATTTATGCAGTTTTAGTATATTTTGTGTTGAATTAATTAGGTATTTAGGTGAATTTTATTTTATTTTGTGAATTAAGTACCAAAAATGTATTTTGTTAGAGTTTGTAATAAGTTTAATATATGTATATATATATTGAGACCCGATTAAAATTATTTGTCAAAAAAAATTTAATTATGTTACGAAAAATATAATATCGGATAGATTGTTTTAAAAATGTCATTTGCTGCTGAAAAACTCATCTGCAATTGAGTTGCAACGAAAGTAGATATTTTTATTAAAGTAGATTGAGAATTGAGTGATGAGATGAGTGTAAGTGTAATTAGATGTGTTATGATGATTGTAGTAATATACCTAAATATTTAAGTATAATACATTTATTTATTTATTTTATTTTTTTGTTTGTTTGTAAGTTAATAAAAAAAGTACGAAAAGGAACCCAGCTTGTTAAGTAAGTCAGTGAACCCATTTCCCTCATTTGGTTTTCCTTCCAGCTTTCTTCTTCTTGCTTCGGTTTCAAAAAGCAGTGTTGGTGGTTTTAAAAACAAACACAAACTTCCATTTTTATTCTAAATCTTAAGTTTCCAATCAAGAAGTGTAAGGATGGAAAGTTGTTCCTCTCTACACTACGGTGCTCGTGAGCTAATTTATTTAAGGTGAGACACTTACTTCCTCCTCCTTTTTTTTAAATTCGTAAACTTTATACGCTGGAGGTATGAGTGACATTTTTGAGTTCTTGTTGTTGTTGTTGTTGTTGTGGTTGTTGTTGTTGTTGTTGTTGATTTTGATTTTGTTAGTAATGGTTAAAAAAAATAATTGATTTTTGATGTGTTTGAGTTACGTAATGAATTATTTTCAAATAAATGAGTCTGAACGGAAGTGAAAGTTTACATCAACAAAATTAGAGTGTGTTATTTTTAAATCTTGTAGAATTTTTTCTAGCAATGCGAGTTTTAGATTGTAACATTTCCATGCTTGGTACAAGTTATAAAATAGTATTTTATTTTTATTTTGGAAAAAAAATAGAAATATTCCTGAATTAGACAAATATTAATCAAACATCTTTGTTGCGGAATTATATTCCTAGTAATAGCATTTCAAAGGGAAAGCTAAACTAGATAAGCCAAGCCATGACATTAATCAAAGAAAGCTACCACATCTTTTCAAAGTGTGATCTTTGCTGAAGTAATTGACTCATACTTATTTCTTGAATGCTTTTCATAACATTGCTTCCACGAAGTTAAAAGTCTAATTCAAATTATTTGATTTGATTGTTTCTAAATTATTGTTGGTTAAATATTTAATTTTTTAGGGTAACATGTTTTTCTTCTTTCATCGAGATATAATTTTGTACTTTTGTTGTGGTTGGATAAATTTTAGTTGTGAATAAATTGTTAAATTTTTTTTTATGTTTTATGTAGTTAGTTCCTTGAGTCTCAAAAAGGAATCGAGATCGTTGACACCGAGTTAGCTGTAGGGAGAACTCTGATATATTAATGTTGTTGTGGTGATTAAAGAAAAATAAAATATTTAATATATTTTAAAGAAATGAAATTATTTCAAAGAGTTATAACCTTGAAACTAGAAAAAAAATATTTATTGATATCTTTTGTGTGGTTATGTAGTTATTTGGAACAAAAAATAATAATAATTTAAAACGTTTCGAAAAATTGTTAGTGAATTCAATAAAAAATTAAAGGATGTTAATTTCTAAAAATATATTTTATATGTTGAAAGTGTGTTGTGGTTAATAGTACTATTAGTCCTTACTCATTGTAAACTCTTTTAGTAAAATATACTCTAAAGGGGTTAGGGGTAAGAAAGAATTTATAAGGCACTTAAAGTTTAAGGGATTAATTTGACTAAACAAATACTATTTGATTAAAGGTGTCGGCACGAATGAGATTTTTCGCTGTGTTTGATTGTGGTAGTGATAACCATTGAAAAAGTTATAACTAAGGTAAGGGCTTCTTCCAAATTTTTAGTTTGCATATAGGTACCCTATATGTGTGATTGATGTGTGAATGTGTGATAATTAATTTTGACGTGAATATACATTTTTGAGTGAAATACGCGTTGTTATATGTTATGAATTGATAATTAATTTTGACGTGATTATATATTCTGGAGTGAAAATATGTGTTGTTATATGTTATTAATTTTATTGAGGAAAATCTGTCTCGAGTGTGCTCTATGATAAGTATAAAAAATTATTAATGTTAAATGAGTTTTAAAAGGAGAGTCTTTTAATAGCCGCATTTACATAATGATTGTTGTGAAAAGAGTCAAAGTATACTCATGTATTTCATAGCTAGTGGTGACCGTGATGGGCCATAATGTCAGTGGTGATCGTGATGGGCCACAAGATGGTTGCATGAGTTGATTGGTCCATCTTATCCTTACGAGGATTTACTTGTCGTGTAGGTCTGTGATAGACTAAACTCTAGTAAATCGTGTTGATCTATGATGGATGGCACATCGGTAATTAGTACTGGCCTTTGATAGGCGGTACATTTATGATTTACACCCCTTGATAAGGGTTTTGGAAATTCGGGAATCATGTGCATTGACATATAAACATTGCATTAGAGTACTTGACATGCGAGTCATGTTTGTTATAATATGATATTTATATATACATACTATGTTATTGTTTGTTATCATGTCTTAATTGATAACTGTTATTGCTTGTTTTTATGACTTAATTGTTAAATGTTATTTGTTAATTTAGATTGGTGACCCTTTACATTATTGTGGAAATTGGACTTTGCCCTCAGATGATACCCGAGTTCGTTCCACCTATTGTTACCTTGATGACAAAAATAGCGTTAGACTTCCCTGACTGAGACTCGTTGACTGCTTGGATATACAACCCCATCTCAAGCAGGGCTACTTATATGGGGAGGTTAGTTAGGACAAATAAGAAAGTTGGAGAAGTATACCTCATAAAGCTCACTCGTGAGAGAATCGACTATCTAGTACCTTCAGGCTTGGTGCTCGGGATGAGTGGAGCATGAGAAGATGTAGAGGATTCTGTAGTTAGATTTTATGTGGAGGCCACTGTAGGAGCTGGAGATATAGTGGTTGGGTTAGGGACTAGCTGAAAGGATAAGGGGCTGATGTCGATGGGAAGAGATATTGCAAGACCATCTAGGTGGGCTGAGCTAGAAGCATTTGCTTTCGGTGATTGATCCCTTAACGACAGTCGCTGAAGTAGCGGACTATTTTGAGACTCTTGTGCCGCCGAAGCCACCTATCTCGTGGGTGGATCTGACTTATGAGGAAATTAATCCTTCTATGGATGTTGATGAGGAGGAGGTTACTTCGAAGAGAGATACTACATCAAACGGAACTTGTGTAGTGTGTGGAGGTCACCCTTGTTATTGTAGCTGTTAGTGGATGATTATTTTGGTTTTTTGTAGTACTTATTTTGTGTTAGGATGACTGTATCTATAATATATATTGTTAGTTGACTTTTGTTTTGGTGGGACCATGTTCCATTTTTTTATGTGACCATGGGGCGAATAGCATTCTTGGAATAATACTTTGGTGCATGTGTCTGCCGAGAATACCTAGGGGTATGAGCGATGTATTTTTCTATTTGTATACTTTGGATTATCGTCTCAAAAACTATTTTATTTGGTTTGTATATATGATGTAGTTATTCAAGACTTTTGTTGTTTGTGTTACAGAATGGTATTTTATTAATTTGTTTTTTTTTTTAAAAAATGCACTCGCGTTGTTTAAAATTGGGGTGCTACAGACTTCACCAACACTGATTAAGATGGAAGTTCAAAGAAGGAAAACTTCTTTTGAAGATGTTAAACAAAGGAACTTAATTTATTTATGTAATAGGAATCGATGATTCAAACTTGATATGTAATATAAATTAATAGAATTGGTATAAACATCCTCTACCAAGATCTTAGGATTTTCTTTATTTTCCTATTTTACTCTCTCGTAACAAATATTGCAATTGTAAGCTATTATTATATGTGTTACAAGTGTAATGTAAGTTATGAATTGAATTTTATGTTTTGTTCTTTCCTCTATTACTCTTCTTTTTCTCGGATTTTTAAAACTTCTCTTTGTATCATCTATGTGTCTATGTTTCTATTTTCTTGTCCTTAACGTTCTGATTGTAACCTATTCCTTGTTTTATTATGTCGTTTATATCTTTGATAAATTTTTTCCTACGTTTATTTTATATTTTTTGTTTACTCTTCGTTTGTCATGTTTCCCTTTATTTTAACCTTTAGTGATCCGTTGCGCACACGGGTCAAATACAATTGATAAAATGTAAATAGAGGTAATAACTCGAATTGTTTCACAAGGACTTCTGATATAATAATAATAATAATAACCGAATTGAAAATTAAAATTAAAAAGGGGTTTTTTAGAATTTTTATTTAACAGATGAGCAAAACGATTAATCCACTTATCAATGATTTTAATTTCTAATTTATGATTCTATTCTTATTTGATTATAGAATTAATCAAACCTATCACAGATTCTATCAATGAATTTAATTTCTAATTTATGATTCTATTCTTATTTGACTATAGAATTAATCAAACAAGCGTAATCAATCCTATGTGAATTTGGTTTCTTTGATTGGATTAAACATCACAATCAACAAAATATTACAATTAACGATCAAGTGTCGTAGAATTATAATTCAATTCAATTAGAAACCAAAACCAAATTCTGTCAAATAAATTTAATCAATCCCATTGAAATTCAATTTAAGCAATCAAAATATCGATATAATCAAATAAACAAGAATAGAATCATGAATAGAAATTGATAGTGTAACTTGAATCTCAAGGTGTTGATGAAACTCTGAAGTCGTGGATTAATCTTATAAAATTAGTCTTCCATGAAATTAAAATAACATTATTTATTTCTTGTAGCAATTTGAATCCTAATTTTTCCGTCTTTAGAAAAGAAACAAAACTGTCAATATAAAGTACTTGATATTGGACTTTATGGTTTAAAAACAAGTTGTCCGGTAGTTAAAATTATTACAAAAATTTATATTACGAAATTTGCAATTTCGGCCTAGTAAAGTTTGGAATTGGTCTTTTCTTCCAACACAAAAGTTGTAGCTCAAATTTTGATCTTTCCAACGCTTGCTAATATGTGATAATCCGATATCTAGAGCTCAAGTTATGATCTACACAGCGAGAAAGAGTCAAAATGTAAATAATAAAATTAAAATACAAATAATAAAATCATAATTCAAATTCGACCCAAAATTTAGAAACAAGCTAAAAATATTAATCTAAGCTATAAAGAGCTTTTAAAATACCAAACTAAAAATCTAAAAATAGGTGCCCGAATGCTATGATCATTTAGCTTTTCCTTTTTCAAAATTTTATTTCTTCCTCTTTCAAACCACAACTCCTCTCGCCGTACTGTTTTTCTTCATACCTTTAAATTTGAACCACGTGTTCCATCGTATTTGTCACTCGCTATCTCGCTCTTCGTTTTCCCACGCCCTTATCATTACATTTCTACTTTGTGTCTCAATATTTTTTTTATAACCCAAACGTTATTTGTTCCTCCTCATTTGTGTCCTCTCAATCCTCTCTTCGTCCCAGTTTCTCTAGATATGGCCATCCTCTTTTCCTTTCAAACTCGTTTCTAAGATGCTGGTTCATCTTCTGGAATGAAAAGGAAGTCACCTTCCTCTCTCCCCTCCAACGTTTTTCAAAACCATCTCTTTCTCTTTTAAGTTCTTTTGGTCCCAAAAATTGTTTTTGATAAAGTCTCCTACCCTGAAATCCTCTAGGAAAAATCAAATCTATATTATTTTCTTTATTAAATCTTCATATTCCTAAATAATCACCTTCGTACACTATACTCTAAGAAATACTTCAGAGATCCTAAATGTCAAATTTTCTTTATTAAATCTTCTTAAAACATGTGATGCTCAACGTGAATGTGAAATATTCAAAAATCCTAAATTCTTTACATCTACTACACCCAACAAGATCGACTATCCAAGAATGTTCACAAAATGGATTCAATGGTTCACTTGTGAAATCGTTGGGTATCAATGTCTCCTTCTTACTCAAGGAGAAAAATAATAAATAAAGCATTGAAGGACATGTGCCTTCTTTTGTTTGAATCCTCTTGATTGGATGGAAATCTAAAAGTAATAATGAAGAAAGGTTGGAGCACCATCAGACAAAATCAAAAGGATTAGAAAAAAGGAAATATTGAATTATCTCATTTTCTTTGGTTGCGTCTGACAAGTCAAAAGGTAGGCTATTGAATATAAAAGACTTCGTCATAATTGAATAAGATGGAAGTTCAAAGAAGGAAGACTCCTTTAACGATGTTAAATAAATGAACTTATTTTATTTATGTATTAGGAATATATGATTCAAACGTGATATGTAATACAAATTAATAATTTTGTATTAGGAATTGGTTTTATAACAGTATTGCAATTGAAATGTATTTTGTATGTCTAACAATTTTAATGCAAGTTATGAATTTAATTTTTTTTCTCTGTTTCTCTTCCTCTCATCTCTTTTGCAAAACTTCTCTTCTTATCCTCTGTGTGTTTTTCGGTTTTTTTTTTTTCCTGTTCTTTAATGTTATGTTTGTAATCTATTCATCGCTTTGTTATATCGTTTTTGTCTTGAGAAATGTTTTCATGTTTTACTCTTCGTCACTCTGCTTTTCCTCTGCATTTTTTTTTGCTGTTAATTTTTTAACTTTTGACTTTCCCTTTTTTAAAAATTATCGTTCTTCATCTTTCAAAATGCACCTCTTCACCTCCCTCCATATTTTATTTTTCTTTCGTACCTTTAAAAATGAACCATGTATCCTTTAGTATCTGTCATACGCTATCTCACTCACTTTCTAATGCCCTCATTATTACATCAGTCTTTCTAAAATCAATTATGCTTTTCTTCTCAAGTTTTGTTGGATATTTATACCCCAAATGTTTTTAATTCCGCCTTATAAGTGTCCTCTTAATCTTGTCTCCATCCATGTATTGCTAGTAGTGTTATTTTCATCCCTTCTTCTCCGCTTCTCAATCTCTCTTCGATGGATGCTTGTTCCTCTTCTGGCAGGAAAGATAAGTCATATTCCTTTCTTGAGAAGAAAAAAAATCCCACCATCTAAAATGACTTTGATGATGAGTGACGTTCTCGTTAAACAACTACAAGTTTGGATTATTCTACAAGAAATCGAACACAAGGTGAATCCTCTCATCTCTGGAATGGAGGAAGCAGTTGAACTCTTCAGACATGTCCTTAGATGTTTCTAGAATGTGTCTAGGAGTAGTTTGCTTTTTTTTTTTATGTTTAAAGTTGTAATTGTTTTTTCTTTAATGCAATTTCTCTATTTTTTACTCTTGTCTCTGTTTTTATTTTAAGATTTAATTAATATGTACTCATGCTAATCTTTTGTTTTGTTGAGTGTCCTTGTTGAAAATAAAATATTATTGAAACATCAAAATGGAAACAGATAGATGCTCAGTTGTGTAGCCTCATTAAGTCTACACTTCATCCAGATGGTAAACTGATTTTCCATCCACATCTCACATGTGAAATGATTTGGGGTCCGGCAAAGGAAATCTATACTAACGACACTCAACGTCTCTTTGGAGGTTGTCACCACCTACTGAATATCATTACTCCGAAGACTATAGATAGCTCTATTTCTTCATATATTGGACATGTTCATAGTGCACTTCATGATTTTAATCAGTTTATCCGTCTTGCTACAAGTAATCCAGTTGAACAAAAGAAGGAGTTGGATCAACGCAACACCTTGTTCATGTTCCTTGCACTATATGGTCTACCCCAGGAGTACTCTGCAACTCGTAATCCAATTTTGAGGTCTATTACTATTCTAGATAGGTCTACTACCTCAGCAATCCTCCTTCGAGTATCAGCAAAATATTCAGTTGAGGACTCTATTATTTCAGCTCCGGGTGACACTATTTCCCTTGCATCTCTAGGACATAATTAGATTCACTCTCGTGGAGGACCATCCAACTCTAAATCTTGTCCCAAATGTGAGCATTGTAATCGGCTTGCACACATTATCGATCATTGTTGGAGTTTTCATGGTAAGGCTTCGCGAAAAATTATGAAGATTTCCTCTTGTTGGTTCAAAGTCACCTGAACTCTAGTTCTACTACTTTGGTTGCACACACTGGTAATTCATCTGTTTACCTCTATCACTCATCTTCTCTCGACCCTTGGGTTCTTGATTCTAGTGTGTTTGATCATGTCACTAGTAATAAAGGTCTATTTCCTTCTCTCTGCATATGGTTTTTTACCTACTATAACTTATGTGAATGGCACTCATACCTTGTCACAAGGGGTGTGCATTGTCCAAATTATCTCTTCCATCTTAGTTGCATTTGTTCTCTATGTACCTAGATGCCCTTTTAATTTACTTTTAGTTAATTGGTTGACTCGGTCCCATTACTGTATTATTACTTTCGCTAATGATAATGTTACCCTGTAGAACCGTAGTTCATAATGGTCGATTGACGTCAAATGTGAGTCTCAAGGCCATCATTACCTTTCTCCATCTTCCAAGATGTGCTCTGCCACAAAGTCGCCGCATACTATCCATGCTCATCTAGGACATCCAAGCCTTACCAAACTTCAAAAATTGGTGTCTAGTTTGTCTAAGTTATCTATTTTACATTGTGAGTCGTGTCAGTTAGGGAAACACACCCGTAATAACTTTAGTCTGACGTTTGGGGTCGTTCTCGTATTGTGTCTACTTTAGAGTCTAAGTAATTTGTTACTTTTATTGATGATTACTCTCGTTGTATGTGGTTATTTTTAATGAAAAATAAAGCTAAAATGTTTTCCATTTTTGAGCAATTTTATTAAGAAATTAAAACTCAAATTGGTGTTTCTATTCATACGTTAAGAGGTGATAATGCTGGAGAATATTTATCCCATCAATTTTAACATTTTATGGCTTCTAATGGTATTCTACATCAAACGTCATGCTCTCACACACCACCAACAAAATGGGGTAGTCGAACACAAAAATCGGCATCTCATTGAAACCACATGAACCTTACTTCTCCAAGGTAATGTTTCATTTCGTTTTTAGGGGGATGCAGTCTTAACGGCATGTTACCTCATCAATCATATGTCTTCTTCTATCCTTGATGGTAATATCTCTTATCTGGTCGTCTTTCCCCATACCCTTCATCACTCACTACCACATCGTGCCTTTAGGTCCACGTGTTTTGTTCACAATTTATCTCTTGGTTTGGACAAACTGTCAGCTCGATCATTAGTCTCAAAAGGGCTATCATTGTTATTCTCCTACGCCACACTGATACATTATATCAGCCAATATTACCTTTTTCGAGCGTGTACCATATTTTGAACCTACCCATATTGCTATTGAGTACCATCACGACATTAATTCCAAACCTCCTCAAGTAGTTATGCATATTCCGCCCACTCGTATTCTCTTTGTAAGGATATTCTCACAACTTGTAATCCATCTCCTCATTATATTGATTTGTGTTATCATTATCTTTCTTCTTTGAATTACACTTCCTTGTCTTCTTTGTCTTATGTTTCTATTCCTAAAACTCCAGGTGAAGCATTATCCCACCCTAAGTGGAGGCAACCAATGTTTGATGAGATGTGTGCTCTACAAAGTAGTGGTACTTGGAAACTAGTTCTTTTACCTCATGGGAAGTCTTTAGTTGGTTGTCGTTGGTTATATACGGTGAACGTTAGCTCTAATTGTAAGATTGATCGAGTTAAGGCTCGTTTGGTGTACATCCTCTACTAATGTGCTTGCTCTGATGGTTTATACGATAGTACTCTAACTATTATATCTTGTGCTCACATGCCCACTGTTTCCTCTTATTGTCATGCACCTTTTAAAGAGTGATTTATGAGAGTCTATTATGAGCCCAACAGATAGATTTATCTTCAATTTCCAAAATAGATGAAGATACACGTTGTCTTTCTGCAAAATAAATTACACATGTCTGACCCAAAAGTACAAAGGCCATACCCTAAAGGACCTCCAACAAAAAAACATCTCAATTGACACTTTTTCCGTGTATTTAATATGAAGTGACTCATTCAAAAACAAAAAGAAGCATAGAATAAAAAGTGTAATTCTGAAAAAACAAAGAACACATCAAAAAGCATGAATGAAAAATTACCACAATAGAGAGTTATTAAAAATGATGTAAATAATTCAAAATATATTCATACATTTGAATTAATATATGATTGAATATGTGACATCCTCTTAATAAGAATAAGAATCCTAGAAACATATTTTGTGTCACACCAAAGATAAACTAGTACTTAAGTAAATCAACTCAACAGTGGCACAACCCTCTCATTCTCAAAGAGGTACCTGAAAAGGTACAACGACCCTCTAGAACCTCAACGGCAAGATGCCATCATGTTAAAGAATGGTTATGGGAACGAAATCCTAGAGAAGCTATAGAAAAATACTCAAAGTCTGAAGAGGCAAATTAAAGAATACTTGAACAATTATTTAATGGAAATTGTGGATTAAGCCATTGATTGTATTAAGGAAAAATCTATCTGTAAGGGGAGGACTAGAGGTAGCAGTAGTTTATTGTGAAATAGTATAAAAATATCAATGTCTTTTTAGTCTATTTTAATTACTACATTTAAGCCCTTGAATGTTTTGATAAAGAATAGTTTTTGTCAGAAAAGCAAATAGTTTTTAAAAAAGGGTAAACACATTTCAAACCTCTTTTTTCTTGTGTTTTATAGCTCCTTCATAGATTTGGTCAAAAGTGCGTCTAACTCAACCAGACCTTAGGTTTAATAATGATGTAAGGTAGTGATCATTATTTAGACGTGATCATTGTCTTGAAGATGAAAATTTGTGTACTTAAGACATCCATAAAAATCGATTGATGGACAATGATATTCAATTTTATCCACTCTTCTAGAATCACCAAATGTAACGAGATTGTTGAGTTTATTCATCAAATCTTGGAGAGTTATATCATCAAATACTCTAAACTCTACCAGTTGTCGGTTGTTAAAGTAAACAAAATCTAGATTAAATGACATGTTGATATGAAATAAAAGTTAAAATGAAGCTTATTCAAGCAAATATTTAAAGACGTATCAGAACAATCAAAACCATACAAAAGTGTCACTACAATCAGGACCATAGAAAAGTCTTTATGCAATCAAGACCATACAAAAGTGTTGATCTGATAAGGACTACAGAAAATTATCAATCATATGTCAAAGGAATACAATCTGATATTAGTTATAAATCTAGCCACAATGTTATAGATGTCTCGCATAAGCTATAGCTTGTGATGTAAACTCATCATTGTGGTAGTCCTTCCAAGCCCAAGCAAGTGGAGGTAGCGGCCATCCTAATTTCAACTTAACCTCATTATCATAGCATTTGGGCACATGTTTCTAGATTTATATTTTGGTATTTTAAAATCTCTTTATAGCTTAGAATAATATTTTTATCTTGTCTCTAAACTTTGGGTCGAATTTGAATTATAATTTTATTATTTGCATTTTGACTCTTGTTCGCTCTGTAGACCATAACTTGAGATCTGGATATCGGATTGGTGCATACGAGCAGGCGTTGGAAAGATAAAACTCATAGCTACAACTTTTGTGTTGGAAGAAACGAGATCAATTCCGAACTTTACTAGGCCTAAATTGAAGATTTCTTAATCTGGACTTTTGTAATAATTTTAAATAGCGGGTCACTTGTTTTTTAAACTCTAAAACCTAATATCGAGCACTATATATTGGCAATTTTGTTTCTTTTCTACAACGAAATATTAGGATTCAGATTGCTATAAGGAATAAATAGTTTTTATTTTAACTTCATTGAACGCTAATTTTATAAGATTAATCCACGAGTTCAGTGTTTCATCAACACCTTAAGATTCAGGTTACACTGTCAATTTCAAATTCATGATTCTATTCTTGTTTATTTGATTATATTGATATTCTTATTGCATAAATTGAATATCAAAAGGATCGATTAAATTTATTTGATAGAATTGGGTTTCGGTTTATAATTTAATTGAATTATAATTTTGCGATCCTTGATCATTAATTGTAATATTTTGTTGATTGTGATGTTTAATCCAGCCAATGAAACCAAATTCACATAGGATTGATTACGCTTGTTTAATCAATTCTATAGTCAAATAAGAATAGAATCAAGAATTACTATTAGACATATGTTCGTTTTTGATATTATTGACAAACATACATCATCAAATAAATCTGACATTGTAAACTGAGAAAAATTTCAGGAACAACAACTCAACCCTACAAACTTGAGACAATTGCTTGGAACTTAAGAAATCAACAAAAGCTTGAAGATTCACAAGCAAATTGATTAGTAAAGTCGATTCTGTAACAGGGTTGAATGAAATTATGCAGTCTGGGATTAAGCAATCGATTGGCAACATCGATTTGCACATTCTCTGAAAATCAAGTATGATATCAATCAATTAGGTGAATCGATTGGTACATTTATTAGAAAATGAATTGTGCAAGTCAGAGAGCCAGTTAGCCTTAAATCGATTAGGCAAATCGATTGGTTAATTCACCAGGACTGAATTGATTGCTTACATCGATTAGACAAATCGATTGGTACATTTACTGAAATTAAAATGTGCAAGTCAGTAGCATGCCTTGCAAACTAATCGATTTGGCAAATCAATTGAGCCAATCACATCTATATTTTTTATTGTCTATATCGATTGGCATAATCGATTTCGAATGTCACAGAGCCAAACCAAAAATGCGCAAATCGATTTACACAAATTAACTTCAAAATGAATTTGGTCTGGGACATACGCAATCGATTAGCACAATCCACTAACATACTTCTTTTGAAATAAGTTTGACATCAATCGACTTGGTAAATCGATTGAATGAACCAAACAAGGTAATGTGCTTCAGACTTAAATCCATAGTCGATTAGACACATCGATTCTGTAGTTTTAAATCAACTCTGTAACTTGTCAAATCGGTTGGGCAAATCGATTTATGAAAATCACTGTGTCTCTGGAACTAGTGAAATCGATTGACCAAATCAATTGGTACAAAAGTTTTTAGAAACAGAGATGGATTAAGGACTATGTACATGTTTGAATCGATTGAGTACATCGATTGTTTTGATCTCGTTGTTGGAACAAAACACCACAAGTTGATTATGCACATCAATTCAAATATGAACATCCATCCAAGTCTGAAGAACTCAGTTAAACTAATCGATTAGTATATGCAGTTTCAAGATTCAAGAAAAACAAGATTCGCGAAATCGATTGGACAAATCGATTAGTGTGCTTTATAACTTTAAGGAATCGATTGGCCAAATCGATTCATGTGTTGTTTTTCCTGAAACTATATAAACTGCATTCACTCTATTCTTCATACAACTTGTGAATAATATTTTTGATAATACACCTTCACAACATACACAATATACTACTAATCCTTTCTCAATTGATATTACTTTGAATATCTTTTTCAGCCTTGAACTATCTACATTGGTGATCAAAAAGGATTGAAAAAGACAAAATTGAGAAAGATATCTTTGAGAAGAATGAAGATCAAGAACTTTGTATAATTGATCTATTTCAATTTCTGTAATTCAAATTCTGTAACCAAATTACTTTGAGAAAATCCTGTTACAACTGGTGGTGATCTTCGAGGTTGAGGGCTGTCAACAAGAAGACACTTGACTGTATTCTTGGTAGAGTTTATGGGATTTAAACTCGGGAATTCAGGGAAGGAAAGATAGAACAGGGAGAATAGTTTAAGATTGAGGCGAGGCGCTGTGTAAAATCTGTAAACTGATTCTAAGAAGTTCTATTGGAAAGGCTAAGATCGGGTTTGATCTTAGGACTAGATGTAAGCCGTCACAAGGCGGCTGAACCAGTATAAATATCTGCGTACACTTTTCTTTCCCTTATCTCGTTTAAATTTCTGCAATTATTATGTTCTTGATATTGATTGAATGCATGATAAAGATTATGTGATAAATGTCTTTGCATGACTAATTGTCTTGACATGGTTGTATGAAAATCAATATCTTGAATACTAATTGTTTTTGATGCATTTCTCCATATAATCAATAACTGATATTGTTTGACATTCATTAGAATTGATTATTAGGGACCTTCCGTAATCTTGTGTTTTGTAAATTTACAATTTATGAAACTGCTGCGCATATTGTTAGAATATAAATCTTTTTGCATATATTTCCGTAAAACTTAGGTCATAATTTCCATCAATTACAAATTAAACTCATTGATAGAATCTGTGATAGGTTTGAAACTCGAATAAGTGGATTAATCATTTTGCTCATCTGTTAAATCAAAAATCTAAAAAACCACTTTTTAATTTCAACTTTCAATTCGGTTATTATTATTATATCAAAAGTCCTTGCGAAATTTGAGTTATTACCTTTATTTACATTTTATCAATTTTATTTGACCCGTGTGCGACAACGGATCACCTCAACCTAGTGACTTTCATTAACAAAACCAATATTGATAATATGATCACGTGATAGGTCTCCATTGTGTGCACCCCTAAATGGGAAAAAAGTCAAAGAAAATGTTTTTCCCAATGAGACACGCCCGAGATTATATTTTGTTGCTATCACGTAACCCATATTTAGAATGCTCATTCACTTCTTGTTGGATTGATTTCCCAAATCAGTTACAAGCAAAGAGTCAGTGACTTCTTGCAAGCATTAATTGAATAATGCAGCATATATATCAGGTTTGAACTTAATGTAACCTCAATGTAAGACACGTAATTTATTTATAACAAGAATTAGAGTTTATTGTCTAATGATACCTTATGTGGTTTATTAAGTTGTTTGTTTACCGTTTTTATTGTATGCGGTTTGTAAGATTATTGTAAGTGTTTGACTTGCAAATTAATCTATGAAAAAAATTATTCGGATGTTTCATTGATATTAAACGACTATGTGAATGTCTTGGCATTGTTGAAATTTCCAAAGAAATTTTCTACTGAGTTTTTTAAAACGGATAAATATGCCCGCAATTTAAATTTTGAAGTACTCTGAATGACACCAAAATTTAATCAAGAGTTTTATATATAGACTATAATAAGAATTTCATCTCGTTATATTTTTCCAAGACAAGGAACAAAAATCCGTCAGATAAAAATTTGTTCGTGAAATTTTGCAAAGTTTTAATTTGTACATTTTTTATAAAAAAATTCAGTTACAAATGAATTTATTCGTCAGCAAAATGCGACTCGTTTAAGAACAAACTTGGAGAATGGGCAAGATGATGTACCATAAAGTCATAAAGTATTTACATATTTTTCTAAATTATTAATAATTTAACAAAAAGTTAGTGAAAATATCTAGATATTTTCTTACTATGTAGTAAGAATTTATAAGAACCAAAATCATATTTTTATGAGTGCAATATTTTTAAATACCACATGTGTAAAAATAATTCAAATCTAAGACAAAAAGAATTTTCAACTTTTGAATTCGACAGCACTTTTTATTTAAGTTCTTAGATTGTTTGAGGTTTGATTTGTGAAAAAAATATTTTTATGAACAAAGAATATTAAATTTAATTATTTTAATAATCAAATTATTTTTATCATAATAATAACTATTGATAAATAATTTATGAGTTTAAACTTACATTTATATTTATCTGTAAATTGAGTTGCCTCAGATAGATATTTTGTAGAGAAAGTTAGTAATTTTATATAAAATGAATTTTAACTTTTTCTAGAAATAGATATTTTAAAAGAGTAGTAAAAAATTTGGTCACAAACTTTTCACATCTCTCTAAAATTTAATGTGTGGCTCTCAACACATTTTTCTCCCAATAAATAGAGCTTAAAGTCATAAAGTTTTACTCCAAATCCCCTTCATGTCAAAACCACCACCAACATACTTCTTCCTTTTTATTTCAAAACTTTCTTCTTGTCTTTTCTTCCTTTTTTGAGCTTCAAGGAAGCTTCCCATCACAAAATATTCAACTACAAAGTGGTTTTAATACTTGAAAGAAAAGCAAAGAGCTAAGGATAAATAGTTAAGATAGCTATTTCTCCCCTCTTTTCTCTCAAACCCGTAAGCATGTATATATAGGGAGGAAATGATTTTTTTTTACGTTTTGAGCTTTAATCTTACTTGTTTATCACTACTATGGTTGTTATTAATGTTTAGAAAGTCAAAGGAAATATTTTCAACTATTTTTCTTTCAAGCATAAAAAAAAATTCTAAATAAGAGAGTAAAAGAAAAGTAGTTTTGTTGCTTTCGTCCTTTGTTAATATTGAAATTAAAGGAGTTAATAACCTCAATAACAAAAAAATAAAATCAATCCCCCAAAAATTTTAGTAAGACCAAATGTGGTGTTTCGTAATATGAATATTTGATTTTTGTATGTGTTTGAGTTATATATTGAGTTGTTTTCAAATAACTGAATTTGAACTGAAAATAGAAATTTTATTAGAGAGTTTAAGTTAGTTAAGTTTAGACTTTTGCAAGTGTGTTTGGTTATGTTTTTTTTTAATTAAAATGACAACTAAATGTTAGGTGTTTGCAGACCAAAATAATGTAATTTAAAAAATAAACTCAAAGTTGTGAAATGAGGATTTTAAAGTAAGTGAGTAATTGATAAATAAAAAAATTGATTAGTTTTCTCTAGTAATGTAACATTGAAGCAGCTTTTATAATTTCCCATATTTATATAGTTAGCTCTTTGAGTCTCGAAAATGAATCAAGATTGTTGACACCGAGTTAACGGTGGGAAAAATTCATAATATTTTATGTTTATTGGTTGAAATTTTTAAGGAAAAGAGATAGGAACAAAAAGGTCATGGCAAAATTTTTGGAATAAGTTTTGAAATAAAGTGGGATTTTTTGTGGTTTGTTTTAATTCAAAAGTATTTGAGTGGTAGAAATTTTATGAACTTTAAAGAAGTTAGTAAAAAGTTCTCTTGCAATTTTAATAGTGGTATTAATTAAAATTTCGAGTTATTTAAAATTTGAAACCATATTAGTTGTGGTCCTTGATTATTTAACGTGTTTTAACTTTGAGAAACAAAGTTTCAAACTTCATAACTTTTAGAATAGTTCATATAAGAAAGTATATATAAGGGTTCAAACTTTGTATATAAAAAAGGTTTGATAGAGAAATATTCACTTTATCAACAAAGTTGCAATCTTAAAAGTTTTGAAGTTAAAAGTTTTAATTTTTAAAGTAAGGATATAAACTTTATACTAAAATTCAAAGTTGAAAATTTTTTTAGGTATTTTGAAAAACAATGAATGATTATAATTTTGGATTTTAATATATGATTTTACTATAAATGAAGATTTTAGATGGAGATAAAAAAGAAAATTGTGAACTTGGAAAATATTTGGTGTTGATGAGAAAATGTGGTTTTTAAGTAAATGTTCATATACAAAGAATAATTAATAAAGATTAAGATTTGAAAAATGTCAAATTGGAAAATCACGATTTTGAATAGTTAGAATATTGGAACTCTTAGTATTTGAGTTTTGTTTTTAAGATTTCTTGATACAAACTTTTTACTAGTTTTTCAAATAATATAGTGTTGAAACTTATGTAGTTAATTGATGATTTAATTGAAATTTCAAATCGTACGAAAATATTTGTCTTTGATTGATGTTGTTGAGAAAACATTTTTTCCTAAATTGTTAAATACAAAGATTTGAACTGAACCTCAATAAGTTTGAAAAACTATATTGAGATTTTCAAAATGTGGCAAAAATATTTTGAAATTCGTTTTCGTCAAAGTACTTAAACCAAAATCTTTTTGAAATTAGGGAACCTAAGAGAAAAGTCAAACCCTAATTGATTTGCATAGTGGCCAAACCTAGAGTTCATTTGGGGGTTGGTTTAGAAACTTGTATTGATTAAATTAATTGATTGGTTTAAGGTACAAGGAAATTGAGATGTGTCATTGGAAATCGTTGTATAGGTTATGTTGGCGTAGTGTAAGTTGCTTGTGTAATAAAGCATTGTCGAGGTAAGGGCACTTTCTAACAACATTATATGTTTGAATACATAGTGTGTATGTATACATGTTATTTGTACTTGTGGTGAATAAAGGTGCACACGATGGTTTATGTATTTGATGTGATTATGTATTCTTAACTGATAAATATGTGTTATGAATTTTATTAATGAGAATATATATTGAGTACGCTCTATGAAAAAGTACTAAAAATTATTAGTGTTTAATGAGTATTAAAAGATAAGTCTTTTAATTATTGCATTTACATAATGATTGATTTGGAAAAGTCAAAGCAAGCTCATGCATTTCATAGTTAATGGTGACCGTGATGGGCCACAGTGTTAGTGGTGGCTGTGATCAGCCATGGGGTTGTTCTTTGAGTTGATTGGTCCACCTTATCCTTACAAGGATATTGGAGTCCTGTAGGTCTGTGATAGACTGCACTCTAGTAAATTGTGATGATTTGTGATAGTTGCCACCTTGGTAATTAGTATGGGTCTGTGAGAGACGGTATATTTATGATTTATGGCCCTCGAGGAGGGTGTAGAAGTTCTAGAATCATGTGCACTGGCATATAAGCATTGCATTTGGGTGTTTTGTCACATGAGTCATGTTTGTTATATGATGATATTTATATGCATGTTTGTTTATCACTTGATGTCATGTCATGTTACTCTTTTGTGCTTTGTATTTTCGTATGTATATTGTTTTTAGATCGTGACCATTTACTATTATTGTGAATCTGGCTTACGCCCCCAGGTTTTTATTGTTTTGATTCGTACTAGAATTGCAACAACATCGAAGACGCGACATGTAACACCCCGATTTTCAAAGTGAGGGTGTTTTTTTTTTTCAAAACAAATTAAAATAAAACAGAGAAATAAATAAGGTAACACCTTTGGATAAATAATTAAGTCATTATAATTTACAAGCAGCGGAAAAGTTTCTTGAAATATGAATCCAAAATATTTACATATCAAAAAGTGGTACTTGTAATCCTATGGAAAATAACATGTCATGCTGACAATATTAGTATAGGTACAGTCTTCCAGTTTAAAATAAACACAATACAAAAGAAAGACATTTGTTCCCTCTATGTCAACCTAATCTGATCATTCTACAAAAAAAAACTAAACACCCTGGGTGATCTCCACATGCCCCGTAAGATCCTCCTAACATAGCTCCAGTCAGGCATTCCTATCTACATCCCCATCCACAGGGTACGAACCGGTAGGATCGTCCTGTCTCTCATATGAGAGCAAAGCCCAGATTTCCACGATAGTTGTAAAGGGTCACCAACCGAAATTAACAGTTAACACATAACATTTAAGTTTTTAAATGCACAAATAACCTTTCAACTTAGCATGCACCTTAAAAGGGTTTATAATAATCTAAAAGTTCATATAATGCTTGCCAAAAAAAAAAATGAAGTCAAAATAAGTCTTAAATCAATCAAGTAATAAAAACTGGTCAATCCATTGATGAACCAATTGAGCAATCAATCATCTAACTCAAAATAAGAATTTCCACTAAGCCAATCGATTGGGAAATCGATTGAATGAATGACTGAGCCCCTGTTTTAAAGCCAATCGATTTCCAAATCGATTTGGTCAAAATGGTTGAGCTCCTGTAATGAATCCAATTGATTGCCAAATCAATTTGAGGAATAGCTTTTAATAGAATCGATTTGGGAATCGATTTCCCTGCATGTTTTTCTTAAAACTACATAAACTAACTCAAATACATTCACACACAACTCCAAAACATAACACTTAGCAATTTCCACACAATTACCACAACAACTTGAGTTTCGAAATAGTTTTACAATCAATTAAGCTTACACACAATTTGTTCCAAAACATAACACTTAGTAAAATCATCACAATCACAATGAAATCTCAAGTTCAAACACTCAATCATACACTTGAATCAAACACGACTCATGCGTCAAGCACCCTAATGCAATGCGTATATGCCAAAATGCATGGACTCGGAATTCCAAACCAAAACCCTCCTCGAAGGGCCGTAAATCATAATTGTACCGCCTATTGCAGGCCAAAGTACCAATTACCGAGGTGCCACCTATCATGGGTCAGCACAATTTACTAAAAGAAAAAGCGTAAATCATAAACGTACCGCCTATCACATGCCAAAGTACTATTTACCGAGGTGCCACCTATCACGGGTCTGCACAATTTACCAAAAACGTAAATCATAAACATACCACTTATCACGGGTCAGTACTGTTTACCGAGGTGCCACCTATCACGGGTCAGCACAATTTACCAAAATGAAATGCATGAGCATACACTGACTCTATCCACAACCATCGTTAAGCAAATGCAGATATTAAAAGATTCCCCATTTTTAATACTCATTTAACTTAAACGATTTTCACAACAAACATTAAGTAAACGCAGACATTAAGAGATTCCCCATTCTTAATACTCGTTTAACTCTAATGGTTTTCACGACAACATTAAGTAAACGCAGACATTAAGAGATTCCCCATTCTTAATACTCGTTTAACTCTAATGGTTTTCACGACAACATTAAGTAAATGCAGACATTAAGAGATTCCCCATTCTTAATACTCGTTTAACTCTAATGGTTTTTGAATTCCACACAGAACATACTCAAACATATCAAATTCAATCCCCAATTTGCACCAAAACACAACAATTCATTTCTCCATGAAATCCAACCATACACATATCATCACAACATACCACTCAAACACATTAAATTTCTTTTACTCAAAATCATACATAAATGAGTTAAATTCATTTTCCACGAAACATTCATCAGTATCACCAAAACTTAACTCTACGATTTTACCCATAAAGCCTTAAATTCATTTTCCCCCAAATCAACACTCTAACCCTAACAAAATTATTTTCCACACAACCATAGATAAGTCCCTAAATGCAAACTAAAGAGTGGAAGGAGCCCTTACCTTCACGTTAGCTTTAACGTGCGATTATTGTACTGTGAGTAAATCCGGTAAAATCCCTGCTCGCAACGTCGCTTCCAAAGTTGGTTCCCTAGCACCATAGCGTGGTAGTGAGCAACTTTCCCTTCTATCTCTTCACGAAACTAAGCTTAGATCTAGATGAAACGGAGAGGTTTGTGTTTGACGGTTTTGAAATCCCTAACTCCGTTTTCGAATCCAGGAAGAAGGAAGAAGCTGGGAACTTGATCTTTCTCACCCACTAAGCCTTGGGTTTCTATTCTTGAACAAAAGGAAGCAGCGAAAATGAAAATGGAAAAAGGAGGGAGGGAGGTCTACGCAAGGCAATGAGAGGAAGGAAATGGAAATATTTTCTTTTCTTTCTTTCTCTTTTCCTTTCTTTCTTTTTCCTTCCTTTATATTTCTTTTCTTTCTATTTTCTCCTCTTTTCCCTCCACACAAACATATATATATATATATTAATTATAATTAACAAATATCGCAAAATATCTAGATATTTATTAAAATTACCATATCACCCATAACTTCCCAAACCACTTTTGTTAAAAATATCTTCTCTCGTCGTAACTCAATTGACAGATGCAATTTTCAGCAGTCCGAGATATTTTTAACGAAACTCTCTAGAATTAAATTCTTCGTATAAGATCCACATCAGTTAATTTAATTTATTTATTGACGAACAAATTTATTCGGGGTATCAAAATATATTTTTGGGCATTTAAGCTCACAAAATATTACTAACTTGGCTAAAAGCCTCCTAGTTCAATACCCAAAATACACTAAAATACATAAAGTGTAATTTAAAATTATGGGTCTTACACGATATAACGATGATTTTGGATTGGTAATCGAAAGCAGTGAGGCTTAATGCCACTCATGGATCTTCAGTACCCAGTCACCCTTAGTTAGATTAGTAATCGACTTAGGGTTTTATTTAAGAATTTTATTTATTCTCCCTTTCTTATTGAAATATTGTTGTCGCAATAGAATTTAGGTATTTGAAACAATTGTAATTGTAAATAAGTCGGTTATGTCAAAACCATTCTATATAATGAACAATGATTCTAATCGTCACTTTTGAATATTTGTTGAGAAGGTTGTTTGGATGATTTCTAGTAGACATATTTTAGTGCTTGCTGGGAGGCTTTCATGGGTCATTATCGAGAGGTTTGAGTAGTTTCATTATCAGAATAAAATGCATCCACGTGCTCAAAAAATTAAGGGTCACAATATACATCAAATCCTTTTGATTTCTTACCTTTCTTCTTCACACATTGATGTTGTCATTGGATATGTTATTTCACACAACTTGCTCTTCAATGCTTTCTTTCCAGCAACATTAATTATTTACTATTTTTTTTCTAAATTATATTCATCTCTAATGTAATGTCCAACTCTAAATCAATTTTTAACTTTTCTTCCTCTTGACCATTATTCATCATTAATTTCTTCCAATGTATATGAATTGTATCACAAGGAAATCCGTTAGAACTTCTAAGTATACAACGACATGCGACTTTGTTGTTACTGACATAGTTGACTCTCTTGTATTCATCAACAATGAGTTACAGCTTTCCTTGACACAGACCAAGTCAAATTCTCACAGAACAGATTGTAGTGAATATGCATTTTGCGATCCTTGCTTGTCTCAAATGACCTTTTTATCTTCATAATTGCATCTTCAACATCTCATTCATACTATCACATTTCTTACAAAAATCTCTTTTACTATATTCCAAAAATCTCTTCAATGATCAATGGGCAGACTTAACCGTAATATTTAAACATAAAAAAGGACAAATAATATTTCAATAAAAAATATATCAAACATGCATGCATAATCCTAGACATGTATAAATATAACAACAACAAAAAACACAAAATTTTAATGATATATCTATTGGTAGTAGTATTTTCTAGATGCAATATTCAATTGATCAATACTTCAACAAATCTTTCCTTGTGAGGAGGCAACTATTTGTCTCAAACATAGTAAAAAAATGATATTATTAACACATGTTTGCTCAAACATTTGTGTTAGTTGCTCGTACTCCTTTTCTTCATATCAATAAACAATTTTCCTCCACAAATCTAGAATAGGTTCCAACATGTCCTTCTTCCATATATATTGTTTGCATTTGGCTCCAATATTTTTATTGATATGAAGTTGATAAGGTAAATTTGTTTAAGATGGAAATATAATTTCAATTGCATTTATCAAAGCAAGTTCTTTGTCAGTCACAATCACCTGAGAAAATGAAGTACTTGAAACAAACAACTATTTTAATTTTTTCAATGCCCAACAAAAGTTTTTTTGACGCTCACAATCCATGTAAGAAAATGCAATGTTGAAATGTCAACCCAGTTGAAGTTACATCAACAATTTCGAACAATGGTAACCTATACTTTTTTATTTTGTAGGTGTTGTCCATAATCAAACAAGAGGGAACATGTTCAATAAAGATATGGAGTATGGGTGTATCCAAAACATGTCCCTCACAACATTGGAGTCTTCATGGATCCTACTCCAACAAGCATATTCTCAGCTTTAAGTAACCTCAATAGATGTTGCATATTAGTTTTGGGCTCTTTCAACTTATTTTAGTATGTGGTTCGTCGGTTATAAATTTGAGAGATATTAATCATGTTCTCCTTAGCTTGTTCTCTCAAAGATGCCAAGATATGCCTAGGTGCAACGTGATACTTTGTTAGCTCGTCAACATGTTTCTTATCTTCTTTTAAGCATCCTACAAATGCATTATTCAACAATGTGAAATTTTCAGTTTTGCAAAATGAAAACTTACTAAAATTTAAAAACTAATTTTTTTTCCTTAAATTATTAGCTATCTTTCAAAATTTCTGATACACATATTGTAACTACTAGAAAATTCGTTTTCTCAAAAATCCAGTATGTTTTCTACATAGAAAATTCATGTTTCTTAAATTTTTGCATACTGGATTTTTCAAAAACAAAACTTCTAATAATATTAATTTGTGTACCAGATTTTTAGGAGAAAAAATTTTAAGTACCGAAAATTATGATGGAGGTACGAATTTGGAGCATATTTTTTACAATGGGATGAGCAAAAATAAAAGGTATAAAATTGGATATTTTTACATGGAGTACAAGTCTAATTAACGAGTACCATATCCAATTTCCACGTATTAGTTTTAAGAACAATTTACCCTGTACCCCCTAAATTAGCCCTGTACCCCCAAAAAAAATTTAAAATGCAAAAAATACCCTCAATTTTTTGACTATTTCACACAATGAGAAGTTAAATTTTTTTCACCATTTTCGCATTCTTGGAGCAGTAAAAATGATTGCCGGTAGGTTGAAGCCTTCCGGTAACTTCCGTAAAAGTTTTTCGGCACAGAACTATGTTCCGGAAATCTTCAGCCACAAGTTTTCTAGTACAGAACTTGTTTCCAGAAAACTTCATACCCAAGTTTTCCGGTACATAACAATTTTTTTAATTTAATTCTTTAATTTTTTTTAATTTTTTTTAAATGTTAACATATATGGATAAACCGTTACTATTAATGGATAAAACATGCGTCGATACTACAAATATTTTTGACACAAATCTGGTATGAATAAATATAAGTAATAATATTGTAGAAATATATTATGGTGATTAATTATAATTTATTTTACTTCAGATATTTGATTGAAGGGACGATGTTGTGAATTGGGCAAAAGAAATCGGCATAAAAAATAAAGTTACTATTATTATCAGAAGATCAGATATAGAGACAAGAGAGAAAGGAAGGAGAAATAAATTAATATTAGGTTGTGACAAAGGAGGAAAATACAAGGGTGCTGCTAGTTCAACTCGAAGTTCAACAAAAAAGTGTGATTGTCCTTTCAAGCTTAGATCAAAACCATTAAAAGATGGTTCATGATGGATAGTTAAAGTAATTTGTGGAATTCACAACCATGAATTACCTGATACTTTGGAGGGGCATGCATATGTTGTACGCTTAGATGATGAAGAAAGAAAGCATGTTCATGACTTAACAAAATATAATGTTGCACCGAAACACATATTACTCTCATTGCAAGACCGAGATAATAGTACTTTTACTAAGATCTCACAAATATATAAACAGAGGAGTGTGATTCGATTGCACTTGAGAGGTAATAGAACATTTATTCAAGTTAATTGAAGATGCAAAATATGTGTGTTGGAATAGAAAGCATGAAGACTCTGATGTTATGAGAGATATTTTTTGGGCGGATCCAGATTCAGTGAAGTTGTTGAATTTGTTTCCGATTATGTTGATTATGGACAGTACCTGCAAAACCAATAAATACAGAATGCCGTTACTTGAAATTGTTGGTATGACATCAATAGAGAATACATTTGTAGTTGGATTTGCTTATTTGGAATGTGAGAGGGAAGAAAACTTTTTTTGGGCATTAGAGAGACTAAGAGATTTATTTGTTACACAAAATAAATTTCCTCAAGTAATTGTGACAAACAGAGATCTTGCGTTAATGAATGCAGTCGGTATTGTATTTCCACATACTATTAATTTACTTTGTCAATTTCATATCGACAAAAATGTTGGAGCAAAATGCAAGCAATATGTCTTAAAGGATAGACAAGAGTCAGTGTTGAATATGTGGAAAGACATTATGTATTGCAGTGATGAAAAATACTATACCATGCGGTTGCACATGTTTGAACAATCATGTGTTGATTCTAAAGTGTTTGTTGATTATGTGAAAGAAACTTGGTTGACTCCACATAAGGAAAGATTTGTTGAAGCATGGACAAATCAAGTGATGCATTTGGGGAACACAGCGACTAATAGGTATATAATGTCATTTTATTATACATTGTTGAATATCATTATATTTTCTAATGTGACTGTAAAATTTTATTATAGGGTTGAGTCAGCTCACTGGAAACTGAAGTTAATGTTAGAAAACAGCATGAGTGATCTGTGTAAATGTTGGGAGACTATGAACAACATGATATGGTTGCAACACAAAAAAATCAGGGCCTCGTTTCAAAAAAGATTTTATGATGAAGAGCATGAGCACAGAAATCCATTTTATCAGAGATTGAATACATTTGTAACAAGAGAAGCTCAAAGACGTATTGCTGAAGAATACGACAAAGTTGAGTGGGTGGGTACTGACAAATCTGTATGTGGGTGATCTATTAGAAGGACATATGGGTTACCTTGTACTTGTGAATTGGGACAATATAAGTTGTTGGGTGAACCAATTCCTTTAGATTATGTGCATATTCAATGGAGAAAATTAAGCATAGAATGTGAACTCACCCAAGGCACAGAAGATGGATCATAATTGGATATGTCTACTGAGATGAATGCCTTATGGAAACAATTTCGAACACTTGATGTTATAGGGAAGCGAGTGTTGAAGAGTAAAGTGCATGAACTTGCTTTTCCAAGTACAAGTTCAATGTGTCTGCCACCTCATAAAGTCAAAACCAAAGGACGAGTGAAGAAGAGTAAGGGTAAGAAGTCGGATGGATATGATGCATATCGAGACCCTTCTTACTTTGAGCATGTTAATGCAACATATTGTGAAGATATTGGTTCCCAACCCTCTCAGTCATCAAAGAAGAGACAAGCCTCTCAATCAAAGAAACAACCCTCTCAGTCATCTCAATCTTCAAAATAGTTGTTCTTGAGACAATTTCCTGATGTTATTTAGCCATACATTGATGACATATTTGATGTGGCAGCAGATGAGAATTGTGCTTTTCGCGCTATTGCATTATTGCTTGGACACGGTGAAGAGTGTTGGTCTTTGGTACGCAATAGTTTGGACCATGAGATTGCTTCTCATGTAACTCCATATGATAGACTGTTCACATGACGCATTAGAGAAGTAAGAGATTCGTTGAAGATGGCTTAGGTATTCAACCCATGGATAAATGGTTGTCTATACCTGATATGAGTTACGTGATAGCGACAACATATAATATTATTCTTGTCATGTTTGATCAGACATTTTCAATGACTTTCTTTCCTATGAGAGGTTCACATTCCAATTTGACAAAATGTAATCGCATTTGTTGTATTGGGTTTGTTAATGGAAATCACTGGGTTCTGGTAATTATTTTCTTTTATTTAAATTTATTTATTTTCTTCTATTTTAATGTTTGTTAATTTTTAATTAATTTTTCTCCTTAATTAATTTATTTAATTTTTGCAGTTAAAAATGAAAGGTGGATTTCCATTGCCAGAAATTGCACCAGGTTGGAAGCAATATCACACTAATGAAGCAACTTCTTGGGCAATAGCATATACAGGGTGTCTACAACACTGGGGATATTTATTAGATCGATTGCCACATGTTACACAAAATCCACCTACAGAACCCGTAGATGCAATGTCATTAGATGAACCTTAATGTTTAAAATTGATATCTTGTAAAATCGTACTAATTAAATTTAGATTTTTGTCATTCAATTTTATCTTATAATTTATTTTATAACGATAATTAATAATAATTTAAAAGTGTTCATAACAAGTAACCAAAATAACAACAATTCATAAAAATGTTCATAACAAGTTACTGACATAACAATAATTCATAAAAGTGCTACTACTCACTAGTGCGACTACGTGATAAATACAATGCTTTATAAAAATAAATATACAACTCATCATCTGGACTAGTTTCATGTTGATTCAACCCCTGTTGTATAAAATCACCGATCTGCTGCAGGATAGGTGTTAGTTGTGAACTAGAAGCATCTGCACTGGTGGGTGGTACACTATAATGCGGGACCTAAGGTACACCATCTGGTCGCACAAGCAATGGATGAGACACCTGATAGAACCACTCCAAATATCCATCTTCACACTCAGATGGATATGTAGCTGGACGAAACTTGTGAAATAGCTTTGTCACTAGCGTCACATATCCCAACCATTCTACATCTACATCAAATAATCTAGAAGGATCTAGAAGTGGCGGTGAAGGAATATATTGGATATATTCTAATTGTCTCAAACACCTCTCTGGCAGATATTTCACTATAGTGCTGCATAATCGAAGGTGACCAGTATAAAGCATGATATCATCAAAAGGAATGAAACCCCTGTGATTCTCCCATGGTCTCCATATAACATCCACAGGTGTCAATGCATCAATAACACGTCTGTATTGTTGGACCTTATGTTTGCCTTGTTTGTAGCACCATCTATTCATTCGAGCAAAGCATTCCACGTCAGCACCCTGGTCACCTCTCTATTACAAATATTTGAAAAATATTCGTAAATCCAACATTGTTGCAAATAAAAATAAATATATTAATAATAAATAAACATATAATAATTAATACTAATAACTATATTAATAACATAATTAATAATTAATATTAATAACATAATAAATAATTAATACTAATAACATAATTAATACTAATAAATAATTGATAAAAAATTAATAATTAGTACTAACATAAATATATTAAATAAATAATTAATACTAATAACATAATTAACATAATATTTATTAATTAAAATTAAATAAATAATTGATACCTGAAGCAGCGTCATATATCCACCTAGTTGTTTGGTGTTATAACAACATGCATGTGAGAGGTAGTCATAAAGCACTACGAGTGCAACAATACCCCATGCATATTTATCTATACCCTCTAAATATCTGAATAAAGGAATGTACTTCGCATCAACTAGAGTATGACTCTTATCAGCGAAAATAGTACTCCCTATTAAATTCAACAGATATGCCCTAGCAGCACAGTCAAATCTCTCTGCTGCACACTGCCTTCTGAAGACCTCTTTCAACCAATTCAGTCTATAGTGCGCACCTCTAGTCTTCATGGTCTTCTCCCAGATCTCTTCTGTGGTCACTCCTAATAGATGGACGGCAAGATTACATGTCATTACTCTATCTACATCGGGTGGACTGTAGAACTCACCCCTAATAGGCAATCCCAAAATATTAGCAACATCATCTAAAGTAATCATCATTTCACCAAATGGCATGTGAAATGACGATGTCTCAGAATGCCATCTTTTAACAAATGCAGATATCAGGTTGTTGTCGATCATCTTCAAACTACCCCGTTGTAATGGGTTCAAACCTGACAAATTCACCTAGTTCTTTATGGGTCGCAAAAGTACCAGCGGAGTAAATTGTTGCATTTTCTTTCCATGCGCAACAATTTTCAGCAATGGTCGCTTCTGTATACAAAGAAAATATATGACATAACATTAAATATGGACCAAAAATAATAATTAATTTAAATATTTTTAATAGATTACAAGTAATAATTAATTAAATATATCTCACCAAACTATAGTCTAGCTGAAACGATATCGTGTAAGGACAGACAAATCATAAGGTCCTCCAGGATACCGTGTGAGCTCATCAGGTCCCTCAACTCCAGCATGCCCCTCCTCTATATGCTCTCCCTCATGAGCAGGTGCAGCCTCCTCCTACTCATGTATCACCTGCTCCTGCTGATACATAGCCACATGATCATGATATCCCTCATCGTCGTCTTCAATGATCGCCCGTCTTCTTCTCCTTTAAGCTGTCGGTCGAATCCTCTCTAAGGGATTCATCGCAGACGATGTCGAAGTATCAGTGTCACGTGTAATTCGTATTATTTTTCCGTCTCTTCCTCGTGCGCCCATTGAAAAATTAAATTAAATAAATAAATTACTTATATAATTATAATTAATTAAAAAAAATTATTTAAAACTTCCGAAAAACTTGATGTTCAAGTTCTTCAGTAACTACCGGAAATGTTGAGCATCAAATTTTCCGGAACAATGCTATGTACCAGATATCTTAAAACCAAGTTTTCTGGTAAAGTTCTCTGTACCGGAGAACTTCAATTATGTTTTTCAGTAGTATCTTCTGTACCGCAGAACTTCATATCAAGGTTTCCGGAGTACATCTTCTATACCGGCAAACTTGAAAACAAATTCTCCATAAGTTTTGTAAACAAACTTACTTTTTCATGTTCCGGAAATGTTGAATAGTGGAATGGTAAATTTTTGAAGGTTTTATTGTTTATATGAGGGCAAAAAAGTTATTTCATTCTAAAAATGGGGGTATAGGTATAATTAGGGGGGTATGGGTTTGATCTTGATGGCATCAGCAAGTATTGTTTTAGCGCCTTCCATCCTCAAACAAGAAATGCATTTCACATCTTTTTTTTACGAAAAATGAATTTTACGGTTGACAAGTTATTATAATGTGTATTTCATTTGTTAAACTCGATTCTTTTTAGTGCACAGTTCAATTTGGTTTAATGCTTTGATTCAAATTATAAAATAAATAAATAAATTGGTACAATATAGTTCACAAAAAAATCAGTTTTCAATTCGAAAGGTTATAGTTAAATTTTTATGTAAAAGTAGTTCTTGGTTTAGCTCAGTTTAGAAATAAGGAACAGGTGCGCCGAACTTTTATACCAATTTGGTTTAATTTTGGGATGAAACTTAACAATTCAGAATGATTTTACCAAACTGCTGTAACTGTTTAGTTCGATTTTCTTCCTAAACCGAACGAACCATTAGCCATCCTAGCCACAACATTAGATTCAGCAACCAAAATGTCACATTTTTCAAGTTGGACCAAAATGTAAAACCAACATAGTAAAACAATAAGTTAAAAAGCAAATACAGCAATACAGAGATACAATATGGAAAAATCTGTGAAATTCCATTGGAAATATACATTTAGCTGTCTTTATGCTATAGTTATCTTGTTCTTCGACCCCTCCAAGTGCTTCCAAAATGTGCAAAGAGAATCAAAAAGTGATATCTTGCCATCCTATATTATATGCCTAAAAATTTCAAGCAATCTTTTCTATTCACCTTTGACCCTTATCAAGAATTTTCAGACCCTTTTATCATGTTGCAACGAACAACAATCTTTCGGAAATCATCAAGGCTTAGCTGCACAATACATAAAAGTGGGATTAAAATGATTGGTTTCATATTTGTAAGATGTAAAAAATATCTACCGAGTGAATCATTAATTTAATCTTTGAAATTATGGGGTCGTCCCTTGAAGTTAACAAATTACAAAACAATTTTTGAAATAGAAAGTCACCAATCACATTAGTCTTTTTGGGACAATTTCATAGACTAAATTAATCAACCCAAATGAATTAATGTGATCAAAGATTTTCTATGTTTTGAATTATTACAAAATTTATGAAGTTTCACATACTAAAATAGTGATTTTCTCAAGATTTATCTTTCCTAACCTTGTAGATTGGGAAAGATATATTAACTACAAAAGGTGAAAAAGATTAACTACATAGTACTCACAATAACCATATTATAATTGGACTAGTATAAAGATTCTAAAAGATAAACAATATACAGTCCATGTCTATGCTATTTTCCAAAATGTTTTAGCAATTACCTCTATAGCACCGACACGAAGCCATGTCCCGGTGTCGACACTAATACAACACCAACACCTTGATTATATTCAATTAATTCGTGTTTTTAAATTATTATTAATGTTGACGTGTCTGTGTTAGTGTCGTTTCCGATGTCCATGTCAGTATTTGTGCTTCATAGGCAATTACCCATCTAAGTGCAAATTGAAGGTTATGCAACCTACAGGTGCTTCTATGTCATCTACCATCTCCAGCCAAAAACAGAATCATTGAAAAAGTTGCAAATATTTACCCTTCCGTCTCCATCACTATCAAAACAGCGAATCATATCAACCAACTCTTTGTCTGTCCATTCAAAATCATGAGCTATAGCTGCTCTTTCTATATCCCTTCTTGTTACAGTTCCTTTTCCTGTTTCTGCATACCAGAACTAATATTGTCAATAACCAACCACCTTTCCATGAATTGAAAGCAGCAAAAGAAAAAGAGAGAAAAAAGCTTACTTTCTTCATTTATATATTCAATTAAAACTTGATCTCAGAACTAAATGTTGATAATATCATTGAATCTCTAGAATTCTCATTTATAGTTTAGAGCTTAGACAGTAACTTCTCTCTAACTCATTACTTTTCAGTTTAATTTTTCAAATAAAGAATCTGACAGTATGAAAACTATATATTCAGTCCAATTTAACCATTTTTTAAATAAAGAAAAAGGCAGTCTTTTAGGATCATGTATCTCTAACAAATCTCTGATACATCAATTGCCAATATACACTCGTAAGTTGAAATTAGGGTGCATTAATATAAGCCAACTAATAGATGTTCAAGAAGAGAGTAATATCAATTGATTATATAATAACAACTAACTTTAAGGATATACTTGGATTGGTAATACATGTTAGAATGAAAACGAATGAAATAGGTTAATTAGATTTTAAAACATGGATGTTATCTCATTCTTTTTCATTCAACTTTATTTGACCCGTGTTAACCAATATCAGTCATGGCGTCGTCATGGCCGATTGTGGGTTATTTGGCAACCAGTGTGGCTAATTTGTGAAGTATGGCAACACCATGGTGTTTAATGGCGGATATTTGGCTTTCCGCCATTGATAACCCTGTTTGATCCTATACCACCAACCCAAATATGCCCTGATGAAAAACATGGTTCCTCTTTGATGGAAGGGTCATACATTGCCCTCAAAAAGTAGCATCAACAGAAATTATCAGATTACCGTCAAGCTGGAAGAAGTGTACAATGAGTTCATCCTCACTCATTTGCAGCCGACTAGTAAACTGTTGACAAAATCGAATATTAAAAAAAATCTTCCAAAATAAACTAAAAGAATGACAAAGAAGGAAAAATCATTCTGTGAATATCAAACTCAATACAAACCGATTTTTGGTTCTTCTTTCTTCCTTTATCTTGTTGAATGTGAACCTTTCCCTTTTTCTCAGCCTTGCTGGTGTTCCCTACACTCTTGTTAGAACAAGCTGAAGCTTCTGCAGAATCTTGCAGCGAAAGAGCAATTGCCTGTCCATAGATATTCGTACAGTACAGCTAAGATGATTTCCATATTCACAACATTATTCTTATCAACATGCAAAATGTTTAGGATTTATATCAAACAACTGTAATCAGTGTTAGCAATGGTAGATTATGGCGGCCATATAAATATGGCGCTGTGTCCTATGGCACAATCATGGCAGATATAACAGGGTGTGCAACCTATGGCGGCTGGTACAAAATCAGCCATGTTATAATGTCATGGAGGAAATAAAAATCAAGACTACCTGCATCAAAGCTTCATCATCATCGTACTCTAAATTACCACCATGCTTCTTCCCAACTACTCTACTTTTCCCCTTCAAAATTTTGTTCTTCCCCTGTAGTTAGTATAAAGGAAAATAATTTTAATGTACAAACTATCTCTTAGGGTTATATGAACAATAACTATTAAAAAGCCACACAACCCAAGCATCCTTGTATATTCATATCATACAAAAATGAAACAATAATCAAATAGAAAACATTCTATCATAAAAAAATAACTCAATTTTGAAAATAAGCATAAACAGAGAGAAAATAATCTTAATAGGCTAATGTGTGATTGAAGGCTCGATTAAAATAACTTCAAATGCAAACTTTGTTATATTTTTTTATCATCCTTTTAATGTAAGTGATTAGGTATTAACAATTTCTATAATCAAAATGGTATATGTTAAATAATTATCGCATAAGTCATAAACTATTTTCATGGGAAACTAATGAAAATAGTTGAAATCAACTTATAAACATGTCATAGGTCAACTATTTTCATAGACTCTCCTAAACACTTAAAAAGTGAAAAGTAATAAGATAAGCAAGTATATCACAAGTATTTTCAAAGAATCACTAACAAAAATGCTGAGTCATGGGATAAGCAAACTATGTAGCACAACACTTCAAATTGAAAACGTTTTTAGAGTCTGTCACATGTTAGTGTTGCACACCAAGACGACACAGACACAAGTGGGTTACATTTAATCGCTTCCATTATATCAAATTATTACTAGTGTCGACATGTTAGTGTCACTGTCATCTTTGGGGTCTATGTGTATGTGTTTGTGCTTCATAGTAAGCAAACATATCATAAGCTATTCGCATAAACTTCCCCAAACATTTCCGAAGTGCTTGAGTCATAACAAGATAAGCATAAACTTTTCCATAAACACTCCAAAATTTCCTGCCTACTTTATCAAATAATTGTATTCCTACGATTTATACACATTATTCATCTCACCAACAAAATTTCACTAAAACTAAAGAGTTCAATGGAGATTCGCAGTCAGCATAGTTTTACACCAACATCCAATCTAATGAGAACTCATCATATTGCTACATAAACTCACTTTACAATCGCTTTTTATAATAACTATAAAATACTATATTCTTATTAGACATCTATGAAAACACTTAACAAAATCAAACAAATTAAACTAAAAGAACTTAAAAAGCAACACTTTGTTAATAAAATGGGACATTATAATTCAAAAAAGTTAACTAAAAACCTTCTTTTTCCTCGACCCAGAAGCATTTTCAAAGTCAGAATCATGTTCATGTTGTTCACTAGAAGAATCTGATTCAGGTCCTTGTTCTCCCTCATTTTCAGGTTTATAGTCTACATCATCATCTTGAACCTTCTCTTTTCCTTTCTTCGTAATTCGAGGCAAGCTTTTCAAAGAAGAGACCATTTGGGGTAACCCCATAGCCTTCAACCTAGCGTTGTTTTCCGAAATTCTACGAAGTCTCTGTTCCTCGTACTCCGACATATTACTTCCATTCTTTGCGGTTTGTTTTGGTTCATCTGATTCTGTTGATCTTGAACTCGATGTAGTCTCTGATTGTGAGTTGGATTCGGATTTGTTGCGTTTCGGCATTTCGGATTGTATTGAAGAAGGTTTATGCTCTTTTTCTGTTTCTCCATTTTATTGGGGGGTTTTGAAATAATTGAGAATAATCTAGTGATTAAGGAATAATAAATGATAAATCTATACTAAAATTAGTCATTCAATTCATAAACGTGACTTAAATTAATATGTTAACTTTATAAATTGATAATATAATTTTAAAATATTAATTAAAATAATATATATTTAAATTTTTATCGTGAGACTATAATGTGATAAATTAATCCATACATAATTATTATTACTCACAAATTTGTCTTTGAGATAAAAAAAATTCATTGATAAATTTGTATCTAAAAGATGATATTAATGTGGAATCAACATTGACAATTCATATATTCACTTCCAATTATAAATTAAAATATATAACGCTAAAAATTTATTCAAAAATTATTTTGATTGATATTTTCCAATATCGTAAGAAAATATCAATTTTAGTTCACTCATAGGTAGAGTCTTTTGTTTTCCCTGATATTCAGAAGGTCTGATAGAATTGGAACATAACAAATCTTAAGTTGGGTTGGATATGTACACCCTTAATTATAATTTTAGTGTAATATTTTGAGATTTAAGGTTTGTTTGCTATAATTTTTTTTAAAAAAAAAATATTTTAAAATATTTTATCTTTTTGTTATGATTTTTTCAAAAGAGAATTTTAAAAATAAATTTTTAAATGAGAAATTAGTTTAAATAATTGATCATAAAAAATTATTTGAAGTATTTTTTCTTTGCTAAGTTATTAAATATTAAAATTAATTTTTTAATTTGTAACAAATCAATTAGAAATAACTTTTACTATTTTTCAGAAATAATTTCTAATATGATCACTTAAGAGATTAAAATAAGTAAGGCTTAGCTAATATAAGAGGAATTTCTTTAGAAAGTGATGGCTCAATTATGGGAATTGTTAAATGTATTATCTCAATTAGTGTTGTACCTCAATTTTTTTAAATTTTCCAAACTAGCCCTCACAAAATTTCAAAGTTTATTGTATATATTTTTCAAAAAAGAAAATTAAAGTACATACTGTAAATTTTAAACTTTGTGATACTTTTATTTTTTTTCTGGTATATATATTTTTCTGAACTTGACTGTAAGAAAATATTTTTCTGAACAATGGAAACGAAGTTTAGTGTAAGATTTACAATTTCTTCTGTAAGTATAATTTTAGAAAGAAAAAAAAAAAGGATATTTCATTTCACGGGCTACATGACTAAATTGGATCACATTTAATTCAACAATTTTCTATTGTATTTTTTTTAAAAAAAATGGGTGTTTTAATAGTATAATCTTCATCCATTATGTCATACGAAGTAGACATGAAAATAAACCCAACTTCATGCTTATTGTATAATAGGTTAAGTCCATTATCGAAAGAAAAATATTTTTTAATAATTTACAAAATTAGTTTTTTTATTTTAAAAATCTGCAATTTTACTTTCTTTATCTAATTTTTTAAATATAAAATAATGACGTAATATAGTTTAAATAATGTGACATAAAATATAACGATGTAGAATGATTAATATCCATAAAATTAAAATAAAACACCGTAAAAATTTAAATTTAAATTTTAAATTTTTTATTTAATTAATAATATATAAATAATTAGTTCATCCAGATAATTTTATATTATATAATTATAAAAATAGAGAAACTAAAAGTACAATTTGTTATTGTCTCATAAAGGATATATATAAGTGACATCATTATTTTAAAATATCATATCACTTTTTTTTAATCATAATTATTCAGAATTATGTAGTTATATGCATTTTACATGGACTAACTCATTAAAACATGTAATTGTGTGTGTTTGAGAACATTAATAATGAGAAAAGAAACACCCTTTATATATTGGTCTTCCACCTTCATTCATAAAGTGATTCCTTGCGCATATTATGGTTTAGATACTTAGCTTTGGAAAGCATATGGGGCAAAGCATCTTCTTCCTCCTTAAAGTTTGAAGAAATTAAAATTTGAGTCACTCATATACGTCATAATTAATATAGATTGAATAAATAACAGTGATTAATTACAAGATTGTAATTGTATACTATTTATCTATTGTCTTGAATATAAAATTCTCTTTAAAATTTGTTATCTTTTTTATAAGACTTTTTTAAAAAAAAATTATATGTAGAAGTGATTACAAATACTACTAAAAATTAACAAATAACTGTGAAATTTTAAATTTTAAATTGAGATATGATGTTCAACTTAACAATATTGACATTTGTCAATGGAGGACTTAAAGACAATCTTTTTAAATTTTTAACTGCATTAATTATTTTCTTACTAACATATTATTCATTAATTTACATATTTTTCTACAATAACTAGCAATATATACTATGATAGAAGCATTAGCTAATTCTCTCTATTGAAGGTTAAATTTATAAAAAAAAATAATATTGATCAACAAATTTAATACTACAATCAATTTTCTTGAGAGAATTTAAAATATAAGGACAAATATAGAATTATACAATTAATTTGTTGTGTCCTTCTTTTTTACTCAAATTTTGTTATTTCTCCATTTTGTACTACTAATAATTTTTTACGTGTGGTAAAGAAAAACGTAGTTATGCATGTCAACAATCTAAGAACATAACTCGTTGTCTAGATAGTCTAATTTATGTAAACAAAAAGATGGTCTTCAATCCATGTTGTTTTTATAGCAAATTTGTGTCCACGTCTTTTTTTATGATGTGAGTCTCTAAAGAAATTTAGTTCAAAATTAGTCTTTGAATTTTATTTTATATATTTTAATTATATTTTTTTTATATTCTTTGCCTCTAAAAAATCATAGTTAAATTATCTCTTAATAAAAATTTTCAATTTTTGTGAGGAGCGTTTTTTAATTATTCACAATGTGCCTTTAAAAAATCATAAAAAAGTTACAACTTTTTAGTTCATCATTTCGAACTTTTGTCCCTTAAAAAAATTATTACAAAATCACTGTTTAACTAAAAATTTCAATTTCTTTTATGCAGCAACATATTAAATAGGCCAATACACAAGTACATTTTATATATATCTAATTCATTTTTTTTTATACATAATTTAACATCGAACGCATACTAAATATAAAAAAGAGGACTTTTTTATGTTCAAACTTGCATTTCACTACATTGAATAACTCTACAAATACCACTTAAGCTATATTTTTAGAATTATCCGTCTCTAATTCAAGATATGCTTAATTACCCTTTTTTTATACATAAAATTTAGAGTGAGGAAATTACCCTTTTTTTATATATAGAATTTAGAGTGAGGAAATTATATCTAGTTCAAAATAGATAAAGACAATATGACTCACTTACAAATGAATCTATGTTTGTGTTTCTTTGACAGCACTAGTGGTAAAACTATCCTCTTTTTAATAATCATTTAAGTAGATGATGTAAATAAGAAAATATTATTTTTAATGTAAATTTTGATTATCAATGTTGTAATGTAAATACAGAAAAAGATTAAAAAAATAATATAAAAAAGATTAAAACTGAAAAACTATGTAAATATTTGTGAAGTTTGAAGCTTTTTCTGATTTAGTGATCTCTACCCATTCAATTTATCTAATTTTTTTTTTCAATTCAAACCATTCACAAAGTTCAAACTTAAAATATTGTTTAAGATATTGTTACTCATTGAGTCAAAACAAAACCATTTCCACATGAACTTTTGTAATATTGATGATACACAATCATTTAATAATCGTTTAATTATTTAGAAAGAGAATTTTATGGTGACGATATTAATAAGTAGTTTTTTGTGAATCGTTATTTAAAAATTATTTAAAATATTAATAATATTCTTTGAAAATATAATTTAACTACTCTCATTTTTTTATAATTGGAAAAATAATTTAATTGGTATTGTCTCGAAAATACTAAAACACATTTATTTTTATTTTTTTGACTAATATTAACCGAATTATTGTCTCAATCAATTAAAATTATATTTTTTAATAAATATTGTGGATCGTTATTAGTTTTTCAAATAACTTTTACGTGTTAATATTGTGATTATAAATTAGAGTATAAGTTAACCAAATGTCCCTTGTCAACTTTATAGGCATGTGCAATAATATCATTTTATCATATTTGATAAATTAATTAAGCATTATAATTGTAATAATTAACACCCCCTATAATGTATACGTCAGGAGTTCAATCATTCACCAACCAACCTTTCTTCTTCATTGCACCCCTTATGTAATCATTTAAAAGGGAACAAAAAAATCTTTTCTAAAATAAAGCATTTAACATACTCGAAATATAAGTCAGTTCAATTTTTTTTGGGGAATTGATTGGAAGAATTGGACGAAATCATTCGAGTCACCTATCCTTTTCTTTCACACAAACTGTATAAGGTTAAAAAGAAGACAAATTAGGAAGCTAAACATACTTTAAGTTGACTTCACTTAAAATTTTCTTCGATAGACGACATTAATATAAAGATTAAAATTATATATATTGCTAATATAAAAATAATTATATTAATTAAAAAATATTTACATTGATAATAAACAATAAATTTATAGTTAAAAATATTTAATTTATATAATAATTAGTTATTTTTAAAATAATATACATAAATGGTTATGATGTGTTATTTAGTACATGCAAATTAAACTCTTAAATCAATGTGTTTCTAATTATTAATATTATGTTCTAATTTATAAACAAATATAAAAAGGTCAAAGTAATGATTATATGATAAACAGATTCCTTAACTTGTAATTTAGGGACAGCTTAAGAAAATGTTTCTGCATATGAAAGTATGAATACATTGCATTTGGAATTGTATCTAGACAAGACCACAATAAAAAAAGTACATGGCTTATTCATCTGTCAACATTTCGAACATTAGAAAAAAATTTATCAAATCATTGCCTAGTTTATTTATTTAGGTCAACCCCTTAAATTAAAAAGTATTATTGACTACGCATGAATTTTCTTTGATTGTCTTTATGTAATGCTAACTAAAATCACATAGTTGCTTTTCCTATTTATTTCATGTCCCTTCCATAAAACCAGAACAATTCAGAAAAAAAAATTTAATTTATCAGTTACACTAATATTTTTTTCAACTACACCTAAATAGACTACATCTATTTAATTCACATATTATACAAACTTAAAATTTTATCTCAACCCAATTCATGTACGTAATATATTTGAGTGTCACTTAAAAAAACAAATGTGTGAATAACAATAATGAAAAAAATCAAAGTGAAACTGCCAAACCTAATTTGTTCAAACGATCCAACTATATTGCCTGTCAAATGATTTTTGGTGAAAACCTGTCAATTAATTGAATCTATCAAAGTTAAACTAGAATAAATACAATGCCTTCTAACAACACTCTTGCATATACGCAAATCTAATTACAAAAATCACGTATGCCAAATTCAACTCAATATGTAATAAGAGTAAGACCAGCGTTAAAATATAGAATTTAATTAATCACTTATATAATAAGTAGTAATCATATAAGCTTATTATGTATTACTATTTCATCAATCAAAGAGCAAATGAAGGTAAACTGCAAACAACTTCCAACAATAAGTAACATGAAACAAAACATATTTGAAAATAAGCTAAATGCAGCTAATAGACAGATTTGGATCATTGCAACAAACTTTATAGTATAACCAACTCCATATCGATAGAGTAAGAATTTTACTCTCCTCTATTCAAAATGAAATATAAGGAAAAATGATAACTGAAAAGTTGATATTTAAGATCTTATTTAAGACCAAACACATTAATGTTTCAGTTACTATTTTTGCTTTTATTTAATTCAAAAGTAGTACATCATAAGCTATTTGATATAAACATAAATAGAGCATTCTTGCCTAAATAGTTTGTTTCTTACTAAGCAATTAATTTGCTTTGTGTTCAAGATAACATAAAAACATTCACCCCATGATGGCTAAGGAGAAAGGCATACATAATTAATTACTAATCATGTTCAAAGAGACAAATACTAATAATAAAGTTTTGAAATATCATAGATGCCACCACCCATTTAGTTAACAAAACATTTGGGTGTGGATCACATAAATAAGCCTAAATTACACAATCAATTACATAATAATAAACTTCAACATAATAATAAAGTTACCAATCACCTTTTAGAAATATTAAGCTACAATAGTAATAATTAGCCATTTTTCAGCATCTCCAAGTTGAAATTGAGATGAGTTCTTTCCTCTGCCAGCATAGAACAAGAGAGGAAGGCTTTCTTTCCACTTGAAACCCTCTCACAGGTGCCCTTTGAACCAAACACTCGGCTTGAGCTTCCGTGAAGTTGCTGAATGTGAACGGAGAGAATCCGGATTGAAGAAACAGGCTCCTCCACGGTGGTAGTTTGTCGTGCGAGCGGTTGTGGTGACCGAGGATTATTTTGTTGATGGCTGGTTGGATGTAATGCCTCTCGATCTTTTGGAGTACATCGACGCTCACGTTTACAGCATCGAGTGATTCAAATAAGGCCGAGTAACATTGAAGGACATGAACAGCATTGGTTTGAAGTGGCACATCGATTCGATCGCAGTTTTTGTCTAAAGTGACAACCACTTTTGGCCTTAGCTGCTTTATAAAGTGAAGAGCCAATGGGAAACATGATGGATAACTTATGAAACTCGAAACAGGAAAGTTCACACCGATGGCTTCATTGCTATCAAAGAAATGTCCAGGTAGAGGACACGACGAAGAGTTCAACGATTCAATGTTCAAAACATTGAACTCAAACGACATGTTGAGGTCTTTAGCATACTGACTCAAATTTTCTCGAGTGAAATTGAGCTCAATCTCATTGCAAGACGAGGGCGATACAACAGCGGTAACCTTAAGTGAAGGAGTACCGTTACTTCTTAACACAAGCTCCTGCATAAAGGAAGACCATTGTACTCCAAACCCGATATCAAAATCAATAACATGAATTCGATCGAACCTTTCCAAGGCTTCAATGAGGGCTTGGTTACAAGTAAAGTTGGCAAACTGAAGAACAGGAGATATCTCGGAAAAAGACTTATAAGCTCCAATTTTGAAAATGAAACTAATAGGAGAAAAAGCCGTGAGATTATGAATGTTAGAATGAAGCACTAACTGTAAGGCTTCTTTCATGTAGAAAGCAGCCCTCTGAAAAGGCTTACCAATTGGGGAAAGCTGGTGATTGAGCCGCGCCAATATCCCTTGCGCTTGAACCGGACTACCAGCTTCTATCAGCTCAGCAGTTTTGTATAGCTGATCAAATATACTCTGCTGAAGCTGCTGGTGGCTTGCATCGTCTCCGGTAGTAGAATTCATCTTCTGTTGCTTTGCAGATGGAACAACCGATTGTTGCTGTTGCTGCTGCAAATGATGAGGAAACAATGGAAGCTGTGTCTGCCTCCTAGCAAACACTTCTTGGCCGGAATCCAAAACCGGTAACCTCGGTACCTGATAATTGTGTCCGACATTGTCAAAAAGCGGGCGTTTCAACTGATGATGAGAGAAAACTTGTTGCTCCTGCACTTGAGGATATGACAATGGAACAAAGAAAGAAGGATTCTCTGAGAATTGAACTTGATTATGGTTCAACATAAAATTAGGGTTAATAACTTGAGGTTTCTCATCAACAACACCAAACTCATGTTGTTGTTGTTGAGAACAAAACACACTAGGAGATGATGTTGATGACAACATAAGATCATAGTTACCACCACCAGAAGAAGCCGGAAACATCGATTCATGACTGGTTTTTGCATTGTGAATGTTACTATCTATATTCTCAGCAATGTAAGGAAAACCACCATGGTAATTTCCTTGAACAGAAGTTTCAACAATGTTCAAACCTTGATGTTGTTGATCCAAAACACCAAAACCACCATGATGAAAATCAACATTTTGAGAATTACAACCACTGTTTTGCAAAAGTTTGTTCAAACCAACAGAAGGGTCTTCAACATCTCCCATGATTAACCTCAAAAGTGACTGATCTTGACCCTCACCCCAATCCTCCATTCTCATTAAACCACTACCACATTTTTCTTGACTAGTTTCCAAACTTTCTTCATGAGAAGAAGAAGAAAGAGGAAGAGGGTTTTCAGATACTACTACAGCCATTGGTGCTGATGCTGAACCATTTCCATTACCACTACCTAAAGAAGATGACATTGTTGAAGATGAAATAGGAGGACTAGGGCTTCTTCTTGAATCAAGAACAGAAGTGGGTTCAATGTTGCCCACATAGCAAAAATAATCCTCTTTGTCTATGGTCCACTTTTGTTGATTCAAAAGCAATGATGAAAATGAATCTGAAGTTGTTGAAGTTGAAGAGAAATCACACAATCCCTTCCCTTGAAATTCCTCAAAAGAAAAGGGCATGGCCTTCATCTAAAAAACAAAAAAGTTAACCAATTTGAAGAACAAGAACAATAAAAGAGTGACCACAAAACCAATAACCCACTCAATAGACCCAAAAGACTCAAAATTTTCAAAAGTTAAAAACTTTGTTCTCTTCTCACCTTCCCCACAAAACCCACCACCCCATAAAACAGATTTGATGTGAAACAAACAAAAAAGGGGATTTTTTTTTTGTTTTGAAAAAATGGGTTTTGGTGTTTTTTTTTGGAAATCTAGAAACAAAGCTTAGAAATTAAGCTAGTTTAGATAGTTAATGAACCCCATATGAAAAAAATATGAAATTTTGGATTTGAAGACAAAAAAGATAAATATTTGGAAATTGTTGATAACCAAGATTGAAGGCATGTTTGTTAACAATAAAAATAAAAAAATAAAATAAAAATAAAAATAAAAGGAAAGGACTACAACAAGTTGAGAGCACCTTAAAGGTTGTTGTTTTCTTGGTTGTTGTGTGACATGTTAAAGTGTGTATAGTTGAAGAAGTGAAAGGAGAAGAAGAAAGCCATGAATGAACGAATGTGACTCGCTTTCTTTCTCTCTCTCTCTCTCTCTCTCTCTCTGTTTGTTGCTGCTTATGTTGAACAACACAACACTCTTTGTTTGTAGCTTGTGTGTTTTCTTAAGATGGATGCGTGCAGCGTATAAAAGTGGTAAAGTGCTCGCTCTCCTCTCTCTCTCTCTCTGTTTCTACTTTTTTATATTTTATTTTTTAAATATTAATTTCTTTATTATTTTTGTGTAACTTGTCTGCATACGTAGTTTTCCCTCTGGTTGGCAGAGTTGCAGTTTCTCAAATATTTTCCCCCGTTTCAAATGTGGCGCGTGCAATTCAATCAACATCAATTTTTCTAAGCTTTAATTATAACGATTTACCTCTATTTTTATTTATTCATATAGTTGCTTCTGAATTTTAAATGTTGATAAATTTTGATAATTATTTTAAATTTTTAAATTAAAAATTAATGATTTAATATATTTAAAATAGTGCTATATATAGTTTTATGATATATATATATATATATTAATTATTTATATATTGTTAATTAAATTATAATAAAAAATTGTTGTTGAAAGTAAGATTTAAAAAAATTTTATTATAATTTAATGCGTTTAAATATTTTATTGTATGTCATATTATTTAAAATATTTTATATCATTATTAGTTAAAAAATTATAATAAAATATCAAAATTGTAAATTTTAAAATAAAGAAATTGATTTTATAAATTAATTAAAATTACAATTAAACGA
>JBBPBS010000206.1:1315508-1360297 GCA_037974835.1 Cicer judaicum
TTTAGGACATTAAAGAAATTTCATGATATTTTAGATTTGATACTTAACTAATAATTTTATCCTTCCCTTAAAAAATATATTAATAACTAAGCTATATTACTGGATAAAATAAGTAATGTTTTATTGGTATCACAAAATATATGTAATTTATTGATAATAATAATAATATTTCATCTGTTTTGTTTTAATTATTTTATTTGAGTTGTATGTGATCTTTTAAAAATTAATAGTTTGGTTGATTCCATTAAATAAAATAAGTTTATTTATCAAATATTTTTATTAATTGTAGTTAGTTGAAAAGTTTGAGGAGTTGAATACAATAAATAATAATATATTTAGGGGTTTACATAGTTACAAATAAATTTACAAATTCGGTCATCCAATCCCACCTGTATTTTGACTCAATCATTCAAGTTCGAGTCTAAGTCAAACCACTAATTGAAATTCAATTATGTTTGATTTGAGTATCAAATTTAACTTTTTGAACCTATGAACTTCCAAACCCAACCCATTGACATAACATATATATTTTTATTTATTTATTTACTATTTATGTATAGTTAAAATTTAGTTGTTGGACTAAGATTGAGAATTTGTTACCAATTTAATTAATTTAAGTGTTTTTGTTGTGTTTGTAAATGTATTTTAAGTATTAAATGATATGTTGTAATATATATTTTTTTTAATTATTTTAGGCGTTCAAGTATTTAAATTTAGTTATATTTTTAATTTTTTTTTTATTACCTGTGAATCTAACCTGCTAATAACTGAGTTGGTTTGATTCAAGTTCAATCCAACTCAAATAAAATTGATTGGTTTTAATAGTGGATTTGGTCAAAAACTACCCAACCTAACCTGTGTAGTGAAAAAAATAATTAATACTCTATTTATATTATTAAATAATAAATAATTTTAAAAAAATAATAAATAAAATATTTAAAATAAGACAAATAAAATACTAAGTAAATATTATAAATGAGACATGTAATATAATACAGATGAAATAGTTAATAAAAATACTTTAAATAAATTTTATTATAATTAATTTTTAATATATGTGAACGATTAATACGAGGGAGCAATTCTTTTAATGCCCATCTCTTCCCTCTATCCCACATGGAATTACTAATTACACATTTTGGTAAAATAATTTTGTTTAATTTTATTTGGTAATTATTTCATTATGTTTATCCACTTCATTTTAAGATATGTTTTTATTTTAATACATAAAAAAGTTCTTAAACACTTCTCTGGTCTCGTACTTTTATATATAGCAACAACATTGTCATTATTTATTGCAATAATACGAGTAAATTAGTTAATTTTTTATATTATGTCTTTTTATATTATCAATTATGTATTAATTAGATTTTTATTAATAACTTTATTTATTGTATCTCAACTCATCCATTTATTCTACTATCAACATAATTAATTATTTTCTTAAGATTTACTTACAATTCAAATGTGACACTTATAATAAAATGGAAAGAGTATTGGCATTTTACTTTTTTTTTTTTTAATGTGATATTATGTATTTTTTCAATTTATATAAACTAAAAACACAATTTTTAAATCATTGTCATTTATTATACATTTATGACAATTGTTAATAACTTATAGCTAATAAAGGCAATTTTGTATTGTAACATTTGTCATTTATTTATATGTTTTAAATTTGTGAGAAGGAAATTGTTGGTACATAAATTTTAACCATATATGACGTAAAGTAAATCGTTGTGTAGATTGACTAGTCAATTATAGTTTTATATTAAATAACATTGAGTTTTTGTTCTCTAAGCTTTTTTCGTAGGATGAATCGAAAATTATTTTAGTTGATGATAATTTTAGAGTTTTCTTCTCTAAATTTATTAGAATTATTTGTTAATTATTTTGTTCCTTTTTCCCTTAGATCCTCTTGTACTTAAAAACTAAATGGAAAAGAAAGCTAAAAGGGAATTGAAATTGGAGCAGCACTGTTAACCTAACACACTTTCATCAATCCATCAATGATCCGTAGGAAGCTGTTTTCTCTTTAGGTAATTTTAGAAAATCTTCAATATTTGTGTTACTGGAAACTCAAGCATCCATAGAGTCAAAGACCATTTTTTGTAAATTTGATCATTTGATTTATTAAGTGCTTCAAAAGGACTTTTTAAATTAAAAAACTAGAATAAATTTATATGTGGATGCTAGTTGCTAGGAATAGGGCTTGATAGTAGCTATTAATCGATATTTGTATACTTTTATCATTTGGGTTTTTAATTCAACAATTTTTTTGTTCTAATAGATGGAATAATATAATTACTATTAGAAAATAACACACAATTGTGAAATTCCGAATTCAAACTCAAGATATGATGCACAACTTAATAATTTCGACATTTGACAATTGAACTATGACTTAAGGACCATTTTTTTTATAATAAATTTATGTAAGTTTAGTCTTTTTTACCTTTAGAAAAATTAAATTTCATTAAATGCATATTTTTGACTTTTAAGAATACAAAAAATAAAAATATCATTAATTATATCTTAATTTTTTAAAATAACCATAGTTTTATAACAACATTAAATATTTTAAAGAACCAAATAGTAGGGAATGTTATTTTCAAATTATTAGTTTTGACAAGCAACTTTACCAATATATCTTGCACAATCAAAGTGCATATATATATATATATATATATAAATGATTTATTATTCCATCACATTTCATATAGTTGTTATATATACCAATTTAAAACATATAAAATACATAACTAAGTATATGATCTAAATTTAAATGCACTTTTGGCCCTAAAATTTATCTAATGTTTTATTTTGACTCCCTAATTTAAAATTAGTGATTTTATCCCTCACATTTACTCCCTTTCTAACTTTGTAGTCTCCCACTCATTTTCCTTATTATTTTTTTTTGAAATTACACTCTTTAATGACGTGGCATCTTTTGTCACTTTTTCACTCAACGTGACATCTTTCAATTAAACTAATTTAGAAGCTATCACATGTGACTTGTCTAACAAATATGTTTCGAGTTGAGAAACATGAAAGATGTCGTGAAAGTTAGATAATTGTGGTAGAAGAGCCAATTGGTAAGCCACATGCCCGACTCTTTTTAGAATTTGGAAAAGACCCATGAAATGAGGGCTTAACTTTTTGACTTTCATTGACCTTTCCACCCCAGTCTTAGGAGTAACTCTGAATAACACATGTGGTGGTTCTCGAAATTCCCTAGGTTTCTTTCTCTGGTCAGCATAAACTCTTTTTCCTATTTTGCGTTGTACATATCCTTTTCCTAATCATCTGAATCCTACTTGTGGTCTCTTGCACTATGTTAGGTTCAGATAGAGACTTCTCCTTAACTTCACACCAGCGCAAGGGAGACTTATGTAAAATACATGTTTTTGATGAAGACAAAGACCAACGATTACGATCAAGGCAACAAGCTCAAAAAGAAGTTCAAATATCTTTGATAAACATTAAATTCAAACATATTATATGTTTAAATGTAAAGGTAAATGATACAACCAATAGCTTAAATACATGAGAACCATTCGTATTTACACATGCATATAAAGTATTTTCAAAAGTCAAAATTCCATTAACAAAGTCTTAAAACTATTATTTTTGACAAAATACAAAGTTGTATTTGAATACAACATAGTGTATTCAAATACATACAACAAGTCAGTAACTAAACCATCAAATTTGTATTCGACTAAGACCTGTTGTAGTCGACTACGACTTGCTGTAGTCGAATACAAAGCAAGTCAGTGGCAAATTTCATGAATCTTGGAAATGCGCTAGTGTCTCGCGTCAAGGATAAAACCATTCGATTAACCACCAAAACCATTATAGAAATCTTGAACCTTCCCTTTGAAGGACAAAAACTTTGTCCAACAACTTGTGTGAATGGGCTGATATTTCTAAATATGATGCTTATGTTGCATTATATCGGTATGATAAACGCACGATGAAACAAAAGAGGACTCAGGCTGGTTCAAAATATGCACAACAACGGTATGAAGTTGGGAATCTTACCGTTGATTATCGCTTTCTGCACTACTTTCTCAGTTACATTTTGGTTCCAAAGGCTGGAAATTACTCTCAAATTTCGGAGTTTGAATTACAAATTATGTACTTTATGTATGAAGGATGTCCACTAAACTGAGCATATTTTGTTAAATCTATAATGTTTGGGTCAAGAGAAGCGATTGATTTACCATAATGTAAAAAAGTTTCTAGGATTTTAGAACACTTTGGCGTGGATTCCTCTGAAGAAGTCATGTATACTTTTGGTTCCAAAGGCTGGAAATTACTCTCAAATTTCAGAGTTTGAATTACAAATTATGTACTTTATGTATGAAGGATGTCTACTAAATTGAGCATATTTTGTTAAATCTATAATGTTTGGGTCAAGAGAAGCGATTGGTTTACCGTATGCTAAAAAAGTTTCTAGGATTTTAGAACACTTTGGCATGGATTCCTCTGAAGAAGTCATGTATACACCAACAAAGGAAAACTTGTTGGATTTAGGCGTCCTGCCTAGCATGAGGATGGTATGGAATGAGGAGCTTCAGTCTTTTGTGCATAAAGGTGACTTTGGTCAAACATATGATGCCGCTCAAGAAGATACTGCTGGCCCCTCAAATGCTGCTGCCCCAACTGATGACGATGGCGAGGAAACAGCCTCCGATGATGAACAATTTTCAAATCGCATGGTCATGAGTAAACTTGACTCCTTACAGACCTTCATCACAACTCAATTCCAAAACTTGACCACCTCCATCGATACTCACTTTCAAACCATTGAAACTACTATTGCTTACAACCATGAAGCCTTATCTCGAGACATTAGTAGTTTATCTAACAAGCTTGATCATTTTCACCTCCCGCCAGATGTTGACATGTAGTTCAACACTAGGATTCTATTTGTAATGCTTTGAAGTACTTCCTTATATTTTGTTATGCCTTGTAGTTTGTTTCATATACTACTTTGTAGTTTGTCTTCTGTACTGTTTTATGATTCCAAACTGGTTTACTATATCTTCGTTTATGACGTACTTCATTGAACATGACTCCGGTCTTAATTATGCCATTTCTTTTGCTTCCAATGTGTGATATTTTTCTTCTTCCTGTTATTAGTGTTTATATGCGAACTTGTATGTTTTTATATTTTTCCTTCTTTTTGATCATGTCAAAAGGGGGAGAAAATTTGATATTGTTGTGTCTTTAAAAACCTTGTAGGTCCTCAAAACAATTTTTCACATTGATCACATACATTCAAGATCAACGTGGTAGTACACATAATTATGAGGGAACAATGATTAGAATGATGCAATCTCTGCAAAACAACAACAACAACGTTTTGTCATAATCAAAAAAAGGGAGAATGTAAAATACATGTTTTTTATGAAGACAAAGACCAACGATTATGATCAAGGCAACAAGCTCAAAAAGAAGTTCTAATATCTTTGATAAACATTAAATTCAAACATATTAGATGTTTAAATGTAAAGGTAAATGATACAACCAATAACTCAAATACATGAGAACCATTCATATTTACATATGCATATAAAGTATTTTCAAAAGTCAAAATTACATTAACAAAGTCTTAAAACTATTATTTTTGACAAAATACAAAGTTGCATTCGAATACATCATAGTGTATTCAAATACAGATAGCAAGTTTGTAAGACCCATAATTTTAAAGTGTACTTTATGTATATTAATGTATTGTTGGTATTGAACTCGGAGGCTTTTTAGCCAAAGTTATTAATATTTTGGAGTTTATATGATCAAAAAGATATTTTGAAGTTCGATTAAAATTACATTAACTGCTGAAAATTTCATCTGTCAATTGAGTTACGACGAGAGAAGATATTTTTAAAAAAGTGGTTTGGAAAGTTATGGGCGAAATGGTAATTTAATAAATATCTAGATATTTTGAGATATTTGTTAATTATATTTAATATATTAATTTATATATATATATATATATATATATATGGTTGGAGGGAAATAGGAGGAAAGGAAAAAGAAAGAAAGGAAAAACATAGGAAAGAAAAAGAAAACTTCATCTTCTTCCTCTCTACCGCGCGAACCAATTTCTCCATTTTTCTTCATTCGTCAGTTTTGCTTCCTTTTTCGTTCTTTTCTTCAAGGATAGAAACCCAAGGCTTGGTGGGTAAGAAAGCAAGGATTTCTTAGCTTCATACTTCCTATTTGATTTGAAAACGAAGAAAAACGGTTTTAGGGATTCAAACACAAACCTTCCCGTTTCATCTAGATCTAAGCTTCGTTTCGCGAAAAGATAGAAGGGAAAGTTGCTCACTACCACGCTAAGGTGCTAGGGGACCAACTTTGGAAGCGGCGTTGCGAGTGGAGATTTCACCGGATTTGCTCGCGGTACTGTAATCGCACGTTAAAGTTAACGTGAAGGTAAGGGCTCCTTCCAAATTTTTAGTTTGCATTTAGGGACTTATTTGTGGTTGTGTGGAAATGAATTTGGTTAGGGTTAAAGTTTTAATTTGGGGAAAATGAATCTAAGGCTTTATGGGTAAAATCTTAGAGTTGGGTTTTGGTTATATTGATGAATGTTTCTTGGAAAATGAATTTAAACTCATTTATGTATGATTTTGAGTAAATGAAACTTGTTGCATTTGAGTGGTGGGTTGTGTTGATTTGTGTTTGTCGTATTTGACGTGTTCTTAATTAATACTGATGAAATTTGATATGTGTATGTTGGATTTTATGGAGAAATGAATTGATGTATTTTGGTGTGAGTTGTGGATTGGATTTGATAATATGCTTGAGTTTGTTTTGTGTGGAATTTGAAAACCATTAAGTTAAATGAGTATTAAGAATGGGGAATCTCTTAATGTCTTGTTTACTGAATGTTTTGTTATGGAAATCGTTTAAGTCAAAAGTATATTAAGAATGGGGAATCTCTTAATATACCTGTTTGCTTAATGTTTGGCGTGAAAATCGTTTAAGTTAAATGAGTATTAAAAATGGGGAATCTTTTAATGTCTACATTTACTTAACGATTGTTGTGAATGGAGTCAGTGTATGCTCATGCATTTCATCTGGTAAATTGTGTTGACCCGTGATAGGTGGCACCTCGGTAAACAGTACTGACCCGTGATAGGTGGTACGTTTACGATTTACTTTTTGGTAAGTTGTGCTGACCCGTGATAGGTGGCACCTCGGTAAATAGTACTTTGGCCTGTGATAGGCGGTACATTTACGACTTACGCTTTTTCTTTTAGTAAATCGTGCTGACCCATGATAGGTGGCACCTCGGTAAACTATACTAACCCGTGATAGGTGGTACGTTTATGATTTACGCTTTTTAGTGAATCGTGCTGACCCATGATAGGTGGCACCTCGGTAATTGGTACTTTGGCCTGCGATAGGCGGTACAATTATGATTTACGGCCCTTCGAGGAGGGTTTTGGTTTGGAATTCCGAGTCCATGCATTTTGGCATATACGCATTGCATTAGGGTGCTTGGCACACGAGTCGTGTTTGATTCAAGTTTATGATTGAGTGTTTTGAACTTGAGATATCATTGTGATTGTGTTGATTTTGCTAAGTGTTACGTTTTGAAATTATGTGTAAATGTGATGGATTGTAAAACTATTTCGAAGTTCAAATTATCGTGGTAATTGTGTTGAAATTGCTAAGTGTTATGTTTTGGAATTGTTTGTAAGTTTGATTGATTGCAAAACCTTTTGAAACTCAAGATGTCGTGGTGATTCAGCTATAATTGTTAAGTGTGATTGTTTGGATTTGTGTGTAAGTGTTGATTGATTTCAAAACCCTTTGAAAAGCTGAAAAATGCTGAAATTTGCTGTTTTTCTGTTGCTATCTAGTATTCGAATACAGACATCCTGTTTTTGCCACTGACTTACTGTGTAGTCGAATACAGACTATTGTAGTCGAATACAGACATGCTGTTTTGCTACTGACTTGCTGTGTAGTCGAATACAGACTGTTGTATTCGAATACAGACATGTTGTTTTTGTTGCTGAATGCTGAAACAACCTTGTATTCGAATATAGAGATGCTGTATTCGAATACAACAATGCTGTTTTGTTAAAAACTTCAATTTTCAACTTTGTTTATGCATGTTTAGCATATGGAAACCCTTTTAAGGTGCATGCTAAGTGGAAAGATTATTTGTGCATTTAAAAACTTAAATGTTATGTGTTAACTGTTAATTTCGGTTGGTGACTCTTTACAACTATTGTGGAAATCTGGGCTTTGCCCTCAGATGAGAGACAGGACGATCCTACCGGTTTATACCCTGTGGATCGGAATGTAGATGAGAATGCATGACTGGAGCTATGTTAGGAGGATCTTACGGGGCACGTGGAGATCACTCAGGGTGTATAGCTATAATTTTTTGTACAATAATCAGATTAGGATGACATAGAGGGAACGAATGTCTTTCTTTTGGATTATGTTATTTTGAACTGGAAAACTGTACCTTTACTAATATTGTCAGTATGACATCTCATTTGAATAGGTTCCATGTACCATTTGTTGTTGTTTGAATACTTTGGATTTATATTTCAAGAGAACTATTCCGCTGCATATCAATTATATTAACTTAAACATTTATCCAAATGTGTTACCTTATTTATTTATCCGTTTTATTTTAATTTGTTTTGAAAAAAAAAAATACACCCTCGCTTTGAAAATCGGGGTGTTACAAAGTTAGTAGCTAAACCTTCAAATCTGTATTCTACGACCTACTGTAGTCGAATACAAAGCAAGTCAGTGGCAAATTTCACGAATCTGTATTCAATTAAATGAAAGGTGTATTTGAATACAAGGTTCAAATTTTGAATAAATTTGAACGTTACAAAGAGGTGTATTCGAATACACACATCCTCTATTCGAATACAACTGGAAGCAATACAATTTTTCAAATATGAAATGACTCCAGATCATTGTATTTGTTCATCAAACCTCTTGGATCATTGGCCACGAATTTGAAGAGATGTTTATGGAGTATAAATACACCATAAATTCAAATCAAACAACACACAATTCTTGAATCAATACCGTGAATAACTTTGAACAAAATTCTGATTTTTACAAAGTACTTTCATTTCATTTTCTTATCATTCAGAAAGGTTCTCAAAGTACTTGAAGTTTTATTGGATTGAAATCATTATACCTCTCCTTTATCCTTATTCCAAATAATATTGTATCACTTGTAAAAGAAAGTAGTACTTTCTTAAAGTAGCTAAATCTAAGATAGTGGTGTGCTATCTTATAAGTGTTGTTAGAAATTTGTAGCAGAAATCCCAACATAGGAGTTGTACATTTTCTCACAATAAGTGGATTAATCTCTTGTGGTGTGCAAGAGGATTGGATGTACCCTTGGTTATAAGGGGAACCAGGATAATTCTATTGTGTATATTTAGTTACTGCATTTACTTATTATTAGCTACTAACTTAAAACAGAAAATTCAACTACCATATCGCTGAAAACAAAAAATCTCCTAACACCTAATTCACCCCCCTCTTAGACGTACCTTTGTACTTACAACTTACACTTTCTTCCATAGAGAGTCTCATATGGTACCATACATATATTAGAATGATAAGTATTGTTATAAGCAAATTCTATTAGAGGTAAATAATTATCCAAATTCACACATTCATCTATAACACAAGCTTTAAGCATATCCACAAGGGTTTGAATAGTCCTATCTGATTGAACATCTATCAATGGATGATAAGTTGTGGTAAAACTCATTCTAGTGCTAAAATATCCTTGAAAATCTTTCCAAAATCTAGAGCTAAATTGTGGATCCCTATATCTTACTATACAAGTGGGTACACCATGTATCTTTACTATCTCTTTAATGTAGAGGTCAACTAGTCTATCCAACTATATATTGCCTTAATATGTAGAAAATGAGTTGATTTGTCAACTGATCAACTATCACCCAAAAGACATAAAAACGCACACCCGTCTTAGGCAAACCCACCATAAAATCCATATATATTATCTCTCATTTATTCCCAGAAATTTCTAAAGGTTGCAATGATCCCAAAGGCTTTTGGTGCTCAATCTTAACTTTCTAACACAATAGACACAACGATACTTAATGAATGGACGGTGGGAATGAATGGATGGTGGTACTTATCCCCCAGGTACCGGATTCGATTTCCATATAAGGCAAAAACTCGCTATTTCCAACGGGTGGAAAAGGGGGAGTGAGAATCTCGTGATTAATAGTGGTGATAACAATAAGGGTCGGACTGTTACACTTTTCATCAGAGTTAAACTTCTCTTTAGGTTTGTAAGCTTCCAATGCTTGCATCTTTTGCTCAGCCATCCTAGACTTGTTTTCCCAGGTGGGCTAGTCACAAATTTCTGGAATTGCAATAGAACTTTGTAGCTCAAGTTGAAGTCCTTGCTCAAATTTGATTATCTTCCATTTGTCTTATGGATTGTCCCTAAGATAGCCATAATATCTTGATAGAGCTTCAAACATGGTGACATACTCCACAATTGACATATCTTTGTGATGAAGATGAATAAATTATGTTTCCTTTTGGATGTGAACATTATGGGGAAAACATTTTTCTAGAAATACCTTCTTAAACCTATCCCATGTAATAGGAACTCATTATGTTAAAATACCTACTATAGCATAATTCCGCACACCGCATGAATGGTGGTGGATTTTTCTTTCAGAATTCTGAAAGTCCTACGTATCAAGGGTTTACGACTACTACCGTTATGTAATTGGGTCCTTTCAAAAGATGTTAAGTAAGAAGTAACAATGTCAATTATAAGGAAGGGGGGTTTGAATTATAATTACCCTTTTTTAAAATTCCTATTAAAAATCTAAAAGTTTTATCTCAATATTGATCTTGGTTATAAATGAAGAACATTCTTGGCTAATGGAAAAACAACAATATCAATTTATGAATATAAAAACTGAATGTAAGACAAATAATAAATAGATATAGGGATAGAGAGATCACACAAGCATATATCTTGGTTCACCCAACACGGGTTACATCCAATCCTCACAAATATGAGATTTTCCACTAAGTGCTTCAAAGCAAGAACTTTTTTGGTTTTCACACTATTTCCACATACCAGTTTTGATCTATTACAAGGTTCTACTTTCTACCTAGAAATAATTTCAATAGGTTACCTTACACTATTTCAGAAAGGATTTTACAAATTACATTTTATGTCATAAAAGGATTTCTACTACTCAAGCTATGTTAACAATATAGCCTTGAGAACCAAGAACGTTCTTCGAATTGGTTTGAGATGAGCTAACTTATATTTGTGATCTTGACAGTTGTGTGAACTGATTATTGGCTTTGAGTCATGTATGCAAATCTATTTGAAGGTACAACAACAATGTCCTTTACAACCTATCGTTTGTACTTCTATTTGCTTGACTTGGAGAATGATCTTGCTTTATGCTTTTTATGAAGCAAGGTGTTAAGTCTTTGAATTCTGGAATAATTCTTGCTTAGATTGATCCTTATATATTTCTGATGAAGATATGGAATAGATAACACTTCTTGGATATAATCTTTTACATAAAAATATGATTATTCTTGTTTATGGCAGATGTGGAAAATGTTCTTTGTTTTCCAGAAATATGTCAAGAACGTTCTTCGTTTTATTGATTTTGCTTTCTTGATTTTAATACGATTTGCTTTGTAATGCTTGGTACCTATCTTGTTTTAACACACTTAAATACACATGTTAAATACCAAAATACTTAGAATCATAATTAGAAGTCTTAACTAAGTTTTTGTTTAATTATCATCAAAACATTAATTTGGGATTTTGTCTTAACAATCTCCCCCTTTTTTATGATGATAAAACATGCTAATTTAGATTTTTAATTTTGATTCTAATAATAATTCAAAGAGATTTTTAGTATAAAAAACTCCCCCTCAATATGTGCTAATCATTTGAACCAAATAATAATATTTCATTGATATAACAATAAAGTTTTAGATCATTACATGGTGGTTTTAAACAAAAAATACATAAGTAGTCATACAAAAATAACTTATGAATAAATCTAAATAAATTATTCTCCTTTATCATGAAAAAAAGGAATAGGAGAGTTAATCTAAAGCTAAATTAGAAAGACAATGAAGGTGAAGACCCCTCAGATGATGGAGATAGGGATGGGAATAGGCTAGGCCGTCCGTAGGGGCCTATGGCCTGACCTGAACTATTTAATAAAAAGGCTAGGCTCAAGTTGTTTTTAAAGTCTATTTATTTAAATAGGTCAGGCTCAGGCTTATAAAAAAGCCTATTAGGCCTAACAAGTCGACCTATATATATTTATTATTTATTAATATTATTTTTTATTATTATATTAATAATATTATTTCTATTTTAAATTCTATCAATTAGACAATTACTTAGTAATCATACATATTCAGTAGTCGTTCCATATTCGGTAGCAGTTCTATATTTGGTAGTCATTTCATATTCGGTAACCGTTCAATTAGTCAATCACTCAATAGTTGTTCCTTATTTGTTTAAGAGGTAATAATGGTTGTGTTTAAAAAGGCTTACAGGCCAGGCCAGACCGGAAAAAAAGCCTATGATAGGCCGTAGGCCAAAAAATTAAATTGTAGGCCAGGCTCAGGCCTTTCAAAGCCTGGCCTGGCCTATTCCCACCCCTAGATGGAGACAGTGACGACTGAGGTATGTCAAGAAAAATTGGAGGTGGATGAGGCATTTGAGGCTCAAGTATGAATTTGGGAGTAAGCTGAGTAGCCATTCAGTCCCACATAATAGCTTGCTCTTTGTCCTGATGAGCTTGCCTAGCTATGATGGTTTGAAGGATAACAAAGATTATGGGGATTTCCTTTTATGTTTTGGATGTTTCCCTTTCCATTTTAGTCCTTTTAGAAGGACGTTGTTCATCATCAATTGGAGTGGTGAGAAGAGAATTTTGGGATGGAGTAGCTGTGGTATAAAATATAGAGAAGGTGGAAAATGAAGTATTAATGGAAGGATGATAGTTTATAGGAGTGGAATGATGAGGCACCGATGGGCCAACTATGTCTGAATTTAGAAAAACCAAATATTGGTTTATTCCAAAGATGGAGGGAAATGTTTTTTGTGGGGACACAAAAGCTGGTGACATCATAGAGGTGTGCTGAATTTGAAGTGGAGGGCATAGATTACCTTGAGGGGATGGTTTAGTGAAGGGGTGGAATAGTAGACATTGGAGGAAAGACTTGATCAAGGATATGATTCAAATTTTGTGGAATAGTTGGAAACGAAGAACTTTTTTCAGCATGTTGAGGAGGGGAAAACGTTCTTGAGGTGAGCATTGCTCAATACTATTAACAGAGGTACGTTTAGACCTTTTCCTTTTAGTGGTAGATGAATTGTAGGCATATTTTGGTGAGGATGGGATGGTGGGAATTGTTTCATATAGGAGATGTTTTTGGATGAGAATTTGGAGATCTTAATGTTTGAAATTTTAGTCAACAAGGGAATATGAAAATGACGAATTTTTTTAGAGAAAACCATATTATATGGAACAATGTTTCTCTTATAATCCTTATGATCTGCATCAATCATATGTTGGATTATTAGGTAAGCCAAATTTAGCTTCTTATAATGAAGAATATGATAAATGGCTAGTGCATCATTATTAGAGACAAATTCATGGCTACCATAATGAGGAAGGATGAAGTGTTGACTTATACTCTTGACGATTTTTGGAAGTGGTTTTAAGTCTGCTAAGAAATTTTTTGTAGACCCATCAATAAATAGTTCTTGAAACACTTCTTCTTTGGTGGTGTTCAAGGGTGTGTACCAGTACTTTCCAAAAACTGTTGGGCCTTCATATGGTAGTTTAAAAATTTCAGCCCGAATTAAGGGTTCCAAACGCATCTCGATACCTTTTAATATTGAGACAGTGAAGGATTTATCTACAAATGCTTTAGCTTTGTAGTTGAAGGGAGATTCCTTCAACTTAAGGTTTTCAAAACTAAAAACCCGACCAATGGCAATAGGATGTTGAGCCCATTTTTCATCAAACAGTGTTTTAAACTTTGAAGGAATCAAAGGTGGAATAAGGATTTTGGAAGAAGAAGGTTTGGTGGAGGGTTTTATGTTTGCTGTTTTAGAGGTTTTTGTTGATTTTGGATTTGGAGTTTTGGCTGGAGAACATTCTTGAGTTTCGAGGGGAGAACATCCTTGAGTTTTGAGTGGAGAACGTTGTTGAGTTGGGAGTTTGGACGAAGAACTTTCTTGAGTTTAACTTTTATTTGTAATTTTTTTTAGGATTTTTTAATTTTTAGAGGCTAAAAACTTAGAGAGTGTTGAAGATGAGGGGGATTTTGGAATTGTGGGTTTATTTTTAGAGGAGGTGGTTTTGGATGAAAGAACTTTTGAAGGAGATTTGGAGGATTTTGAAGTTGCTGGGGGTTTTGAGATTTTTGGGGATTTTGAAATTTCTGGGGATTTTGGTTTGGAAGATTGGGATGTAGAAATAATTTTGTAATTTAGGATTTTGTGGTGGTGGTGAGGGCTCAAAATGATCATAGAAATACCAATACGTGCCAGAACTTGCATTAATCTTCGTTTGGAGGATGAAGTGTTGGAACTAGGGTTGAGGGTTTTTCGAAGATGGGGTTGGACTTGGCTGATTGAAGGAAGAGGGCATTGATACAATGGAGGAAGAATGGTTGCGAGAGGCTCTAGTGTGATCGAATGGGGACTAGATTCCAATGATGAACACATGTAATTAGAGAATGTTTTCTCTGAAGATGGATGTGGGGGTGTTGGTCTTGGTGGAGGTGATGGTGAACAGATTGGAGATGGTGAAAGAGATGATGATGGTGTTGGTGAACTAGGGTTTTTGCGTGCTGATGTTTTTGTGCTAGCCATTTTTGAAAAAACAAATAGGGTTACTGATGAAGGGGAGAAAAAGATGAATTTTTCATACAAAAGGTTGAAGTAGTTGGTTACTAGAGAAGGATGAACGTTCTTGAGTATTTTTGCAGTTGGTTTAAGAGTGGAGGGAGTGCGACGCGTGTGATTAGATGAATTGGTCAGTTGCGTATTGGGAAGGAAGAAAGTGAAAATATATGGTAGGTGGGGCATGGATAGCTGTTACCTTTTGAAAAGTAGTAGACATTTTAATTTAAAAGCTGATTGAAAGTTTCTCATGATGAAAAATGAAGATCGTTCTTGAGAAAACAAGCTCAAAACGGAGAACATTCTGTGTTATGACCAGAATGTTCTGGTTTCAACTTTAACGATCTTGAGCAGGATTTTTGATGATTTTTAATCGTTCTTTGATGGAATTGATGCTTTCTTCAACAAGAGGTTTTGTAAAAATGTCAGCTAACTGATTCTTTGTATTAACAAAGATTAATTCAATTTCTTTTTTGTTCACATGATCCATAATAAAATGATGTTTTATTTCTATATGTTTGGATCTTGAATGTTGAATAGGATTCTTAGATAGGTTAATGACACTAGTATTATCACAATATATTGGAATGTGATAATATCTTACTAAAAAATCTTCAAGTTGATTTTTGATCCGTAAGACTTGGGAGCAACAATTTGTTGCTAAAACGTATTCAACTTCAGTGGTGGATAGGACAATCGTGTTTTGATTTCTACATGACAAACTTATCAATGCTTCTCCTAAGAACTGACATGCACCACTTGTGTTTTTTCTTTCTATCTTCTCAGCGACATAATCAACATCACAATAAACTACAAAATTAAAATGAAAACCTTTGCTATACCAAAGGCCAAGATCAGTAGTACCAACAAGATAATGAAAAATTCTTTTAATGACAATTAGGTGAGATTCTTTTAGTGAAGATTGAAACCTTACACATAATCCTATTGCGAGAACAATGTCAAGCCTACTTGAAGTAAAATAAAGTAATGAGCCAATCATACCCTTATATTCTTTTTCAGAAATTGATTGTCCATTTTCATCTTTATCTAATGAGGATGATGGATGTATGTGAGTGATCATAATCTTGGCTTCACTCATTTTATATTTAGTTAAAAGATCTTTGACATATTTTTCTTGACATATGAAAATTGCATTTTTATGTTGCTTTATTTGTAAACCAAGAATACTATCATCAACATACACTTGAACAATGAGAAGATCATTCTTATGTGTTTTCTTAAAAAGTGTTGTGTCAATATTTCTACAGGAAAATCTATTTTTGATAAAAAAAGGAACTGCATCTTTCATACCAAGCTCTAGGAGCTTGCTTTAAACCATACGAGGCTTTGGTGAGTTTAAAAACATGATTTGATTTCTTTTGATATTCAAATATGGGAGGTTGACGAACATAAACTTGTTCATTTAAAAGTCATTTAAGAATGCACTTTTTACATCCATTTGAAAAAGTTTTGATATGTTTATAATATGCATATGCAAGAAAAATTCGTATGGCTTATAACCTTGCAACTGGAGCAAAAGTTTCATCATAGTATATTCCTTCTTGTTGATTATAACCTTGAGCAACTATTATTGTTTTGTTTCTTACAATCTTTCCTTCTTCATCTAGCTTGTTTCTGAAGACCCATCTTGTTCCAATAATTGTTTGATCTAGTGGATCTGGAATAACGGTCCAAACTTCATTCTTCTCAAATTGAAGAAGTTATTCTTTCATTAATTATAGCCTCTTTGATGGTTTTGGATTCCATTTGGGATATCATTTCCATGTTGCTGTTTTCATCATTTTTAAATGATATTCTTGTTCTAATGCCATCAGCTGTATCTCCAATGATTTGGTTATGAGGATGATTACCTATTAGTTTCCAACTTCTAAGAGGAGATTGAAACATAGATTGTTTATAGATCTCGTTTTCTTGGGGAACAATCTGTTGTGTTCGTCCAGGTTGTTCTTCCTCCTCATCATCTTTTTTAGATCAAGATCATAAAACTCATCAAATAATATATGCATACTTATTTCAATAATTTGGGTTTTCAAATTAAAAGATACGATATCCCTTTTTACATCAAACTTTGCCTGATTTTACATCAAACTTTCCCAAGTTATCTTTGTTGTTTAAGATTTAGCAATAACAACCAAAGATGTAAAAATATGAAATGTTTGGTTTCCTATTTTTCCAGATCTCATAGGGTGTTTTGTTTATGATTTTTCTAATTGAAACACAATTCAAAATATAGCAAGAATTGTTTATAGCTTCTGCCCATAAATACTTTTCAGCATTTGATTCTTCCAAGTTTGTTCTTGCCATCTCTTATAAAGTTCTATTTTTCTTTCAATCCATTTTGCTGAGGAGTTCTTACACAAGATAGATTATAAAAGATACCAAGTTCGTCAAAAAAAATATTTTCAAAGATGCATTGATGAATTCACCTCCATGATCACTTCTCACAGTGATTATATTGGATTTCTTTTCATTTTGAACCTTTTACAAAAGTTTTTGAAGGCATCAAGTGCATCATCCTTTTGTTTAAAAAATAGTATCCATGTGTATCTAGAAAAATCATCAACGATAGTGAATCCATATTTCATACCTTCTAGACTAGTAGTTTTGATGGGACCAAAATGATCAATGTGAAGTAGTTCAAGATATTTTTTGGTTGATATAAATTCTTTACTACTCTTTACTTGTTTTCCATTTGCACAAGCTTCACATATTTCATCTTTTTCAAAGTTTATTTTAGGAAGTCCTCTAACAAGATCTAACGTTGATAAATTTGAAATTTTTTTCATACTTACATGTCAAGTTCTCTTATCCCATACCCATTTGTCTTTATTTATGGACATGAGACAAGATTGAATTGGTAGTTCTTTAATATATAAAATATAAAGGTTTTTCTTTCTGGATGCAGAAAATATAATTTTAATAGAATTTTCCATTCTCACTGCACATATGTTTGGTTTGAAAATAACTTGAAAGCCATTATCACAGAGTTGACTAATGCTAAAAAAATTATGTTTAAATCCATCAACATATTGAACATAATTGATTTTGGTAGAATTTATTTTACCTATAGTTCCTTTGCCTTTGATTTTGGCTTGATCATTGTTGCCATATGTCTTGAAAAACCATTGTCCAAGAACCATGGCCTTTTCTTGATATCTTAAAAACCATTATGCATGATATGTTCCATTAACTTCAGGTACCCACTTAGTTTTGGGTCCTGGAGTGTTAATTTTAAAATTTGATTCCTTTTTAATGTTATATGTTATCTGAGAGTGGCCATTCTTAGACCAGGAGGAATATCTAGTAGTTTGTTTTGAAAAAGGTTTAGTGAGTTGAGTTGCAACTGGTTTTGATATAGCTCAAGAACGTTCTTCTTTTGTTACATTTACTGGAGAGCATTCTCTGTTTTCCAGATTTTGAGAAAATTTTGCTTTTGTTCCAAAATGTTCTTCTTTTCTGAAGATCTTTTTGTTCTTGATTTTTTCATCTCTCTTTTTAAAATAACATGCAAATTCCAGATGTACGATTTTGTTGCAATATGAACATTTAGTTTGCATTTTTCTTCTTTACTTTCAAGAACAAAAAAGTTTTCAAACATTTTGGTTTTTTGAGTTTTATCAAAATCAAGACCAACTTTCTCAAATATTCCAATTTGAGATCCCAATGATTCTTTGAAAATATTTAGTAGCTTTAATAAAATTTGACAAATATTTTAAGAATTTCAACTTTAGTTTTAAGGAGAACATTCTCCTTTTGAAGTGAAGATCATTCTTGAGTTTCTGAACTTTCAGTTTCAAACTTTTTTTTGTTGAGATTCTTTCAAATTATTTTATGATCTCTTTAAGTTTATCATTTATAGCTTGAGTTTTCTCTTTCTTTGTGAAATTTTTCTTTAAAAGAACTACACTTTTGAATAAGAAAGTTTGAATCATGAAGCAAATTATCAAATTATTTTTCCATATGTTCACACAAAAGACATGTTTTAGAATTTGTTACCTCTATATCTTCAGTGTTTTTCATCAGACATAGGTTGGCTTCATTAGGTTCATCTTCTTCTGATTCATTATAATCATCCTAGGTTGCTATCATTGACTTCTTCTTGAAGGGGAATTTCTTTGGTACTCTTTTGTTTAATGGACATTTAGTTTTATAATGTCCTTGTTTGTTGCATCCTAAACAAGTGATTTTACTTTTATTCACTTTATTTTTGAAGTCCTTTTTATCTGGAGATCCCTTTTTGATATGATCTCTTCTCCTCACCATTCTTTGTATCTTTCTTGTGAGGAGAACAATCTCTTCATCAACATCTTCTTGATTGTCTTGTGAGTCACTTTTCTCATTTATTTGTTGAATACTTGATGAATTTTGAGATGCTTTTAAAGCTATTATTTTTTCTTTCTTTACGGTTTTATCTTTCTGCAATAATACTTCATGTGCCCTTAGAGTTCCAATAAGTTCTTCCAAGCCTAATACCTCAAGATTTTTGGCTTGACATATAGCTGTCACCATTGGTCTCCACATGATTGGAAGACATCTCATGATCTTTCTTACCCTGTCTTGCACGGAATAAGCTTTGCCAAGAGAACGCATTTCGTTCACTATAGTTGTGAATCTTGAGTACATTTCATCGACTATTTCTCCTTCATTCATTTCAAATAATTCGAACTTTCGAATGCAAATGTCAATTCTTATTTCTTTAACATGGCTTGTTGCTTCATGGTGAGTTTGCAGTGTGCCCCATACTTTCTTTGTTGTATCACATTCATCTACTCTTTCACTTTCTTCACTACTTAAAGCACATGATAAAAATAACTGAACTTTTGAGTTTAAAAGTACCTTAGATTTTTCATCTGCTGTCCAATCTGCTTCTTTCTTTTCAGCAAATGTTGCATCAGTTTGATCTACTCTTGGCATGAAATCACCATCTGTGATGATTCGCCACATACTAGTGTGTTGTGATTTTAAGAACAATTGCATTTTGATTTTCCAAAAATAATAATCTGAGCCATCAAAGTATGGTGGTCTGTTTGATGACCCTCCTGCAGCAATGTATTTAGCTTTTGACACTATCTTCATGAATCTTTTGCACTAACATTTTTTGGGTGTTTATTCCTTAGAGATTGGCTTTGATGCCAATTGAAGTAACAATGCCAATAATAAGGAAGAGGTGTTTGAATTATAATTCCCCTTTTTAAAATTCCTATTAATGAAACAAAAAGTCTTAATTCAAGATTGATCTTGATTATAAGCGAAGAAGGTTATTGGTTAGTAGAAAAATAGCAATATCAATTTATCAATATAAACACTGAATGCAAGACAAATAATAAATAGAGAAAGGGATAGAGAGATCACACATACATATGTCATAGTTCACCCAACACGTGTTACGTCTAGTCCTCACAAATGTGAGATTTTCACAGTGTCCACAGATCAATCTTAATCTATTACAAGGTTCTACCTTTCTACCTAGGAAGAATTTCCAAAGGTTACCTTATAATATTTCATAAAGGATTCTACAAATTACCTTTTAAATCATATAGCCTTGAGTTACAAAGTAATGATTTTAAGAATATTAGAATTTGGGCATTGCTCAACTCTTGTTTGAGAAATAGATTCTATATATTAGAACTCAATAATAATTCATTCTAATATCACACTAAGAAATGAAACTCCAACTTAGAATGATTTGATAAGCTTGAGTATGATTTGAATGAGTGATGTTTTCCTTGGCACTTTGAGTTATGATTTATTTTCATCGTGAAGCTTTATTTATAGGCTTCAAGAGAGCTTATGACAACTCACTTAACCGTTGGAAGTAGGCCAACTGTCATGAGTAAGTGAATGAATAAGATCATCCATAAAGCATGATTGTTCTTGCTAAAACTAGGAATGTTCTTGAGAACCAAGAACGTTCTTTGAATTGGTTTGAGATGAGTTGACTTATGTTTGTGATGTTGATAGTTGTCCGAAATGATTAATAGCTTTGAGTCACATGTGCAAGTCCGTTTGAAGGTACAACAACAGTGCCCTTTACAACTTGTCATTTGTACTTGCATTTGCTTGACTTGGAGAATGATATTGCTTTATGCTTTTTATGAAGCAAGGTGGTGAGTCTTCGAATTCTGGAATAATTCTTGCTTAGATTGATCCTTATATATTTCTAATGAAGATATGGAATGAATAAAACTTTCGGGATCTAATCTTTTACATAAAAATCTTATCATTCTTGTTTATGACAAATGTGGAGAACATTCTTCGTTTTTAAGAAATCTGTCAAGAATGTTCTTCGTTTTACTGATTTTGTTTTTTGTTTTTATTTTAATACAATTTGCTTTGTAATTTTTGGTATCTATCTTGTTTTTACACACTTAAATATACATGTTAAATATTAAAATACTTAGAATCATAATTAGAAGTCTCAATTAACTTTTTGTTTAATTATCATAAAAACATTAATTTAGGATTTTGTCTCAACAAAGTCTTTGTGTGTTTTCACATGGTTGCAACTATCAAGCTGAAAGCCTCAACAAGTGTGTCATTTGTCTCACGCTTGTTACCCACCATAAATGTGCACACCACTAGTCAAACACTGAGTTGGCCAAATTCAATATCCAAAATAATATCATGTAGAAATAATGACTATAACAAGCAATCTTATATGCCTAAGTTTTGATATATTTTTTTTTCATAAAAAATTTTGATAAGTAAAAAGTAGTAAAACAATGAAGTAAACCTGCATCGCAGTTCGATCTATGTTTGATGTAGATTTAGTACAAAAATTGTAGCACCTTGTTATTAGAGTTTAACAATTGAGATAATGACAAAAAAAATTCATAGTTATCTAATATAATAAGGTACTAATAATAAATAAATAATTATTTTTAAGAAATATTATTGTTAAATGCCTAAATAAATTCTTACAATTGAAAAATCTTTAATAATTAAAATATTTAAAATCTTTAAAACTTGATATTTAATAACTAATCGTGAAATATCATACAATATAGACATTATATCTACTTATTCATGATCTACTAACCTATTCTAATTGAATAATTCTTAAAAAAGTTTAGAACTCCTTAGCTCTCAACATTCTATGTGGTCTAAGTATCTTAACACACCACTTTAATAAGATACTAAATTCCAATGAATAATATACACAATTTTAAAATAAGTATTGTTTTATCGGGGATCAATACATTTTGATACACTTTTTATAGCTAGTACTTTTGTGGTTTTCAAAGTTTATTTTATCTAATAGTTACTCTTTACCATGTTTACCATCTTTATATCTTAATTGGGTTTTTAGACATCACCTTATGTATTTTTCAGTTTTTACTAGTCTCTTGATATGATGCGTTGGAAAGCTGAGAAGCAGAGCTAAATTTTTTATGTTTGATATGATGTCTATTTCAAACGTATTGATGATAAAAAAAGACTTATTATTGAAGTTGATGACTTGATTTGGAGAATTGGATCACTTTATCATCATGTGATTAGTTACTATCAGGATGTTAAACATCATTGGGGTTTAGCTCTTTAGATTAATTTATATTATTATAATACATTACATACATTATCGGGATGTTAAACATCATTGGGGTTTAGCTCTTTAGATTAATTAATATTATTATGATACATTACATACATTAGAGAGTTTGGAGGCACCTTTTGCCATATTATTATTATTATTATTATTATTATTATTATTATTTTATTTTATTTTATTTTACTATCCTTTATTTTATATTTTTGTATTTAATTAAAAATATTTTAAAAATATGCGACTTATTAGACCATTTGGCTTATCTTATTAATCTAATGACAATAGAGCAAGAACAATTATCCTTTCAAAATCGTATTCCATTCGGGATTTGCATTATTTTCTCTTCCATATTTCATGGTAGTGATGCGTGTCCTATGTTGTTGGATACTAATTGTCGTCGTGAGATCCAAATTTTAGGTTATCTTTAATGGTAATATTATTGGGAACAAAATTCATATCCAAAAGAGCAACCTATTTGGTATCAAAAGAAAAAAGAATTTGATTGTGTTGGTGTAAACCCTAGCACCAATCTCTCGAATTTGATTGGGTTGGTGTAAATCCTAAACCCTATATATATATATATATATATATAAATTCATTGAGATAATATTGAAATGTATTAGAATTTTTCTAATGAGAATTGTGAGTGAGATGTATCTTCTCTTTGAGTTCTTGAATTATAACTTGTTCGAATCTTATCAATAGTCTTACTATACATATACATTTGTAAACTCATTGAGATAAATTTGAAATGAATTAGAATTTCTCTAATGAGAATTGTTAGTGTGATGCGTCTTCTCTTTGAGTTCTTGGATTATAACTTGTTTGAATCATATGAATGGCTTGCTTACCATTGTGGCGATTCCACACTGGCTTATCAATCATCATTGATTGTGGTGCCTTCTTCATCTTCTCAACCTAATCCATGTTTGTTTCTTTATTTTTTTCCTTTTATTTTGTCACTTTATTTGAAGGAATCACTTGGTTAGATCTTCAATCTCATGAGGAAGCACTCAAATCCACATCACCAAGAAATCATGATTGCCATTACGCTCCTAGAATGGATAGTACCACGTTCCATTTTGTGCTCGCATGGACGATGTAGAGACGCCGATAATTTTCGTGTTGTTGATCAAAGTTAAAACATGATTCAAGAGAGATACTTCATGTTGGTGATATGTGTCCTTGATGTTTCAAAAGGTAAACATATGGACATAATATAAGGACAACATCAAATACTTTAAAGAAATTCAAGACTTTGGAGCTTTGAATGAACATTGTTAAAACAATATTTATCCTACTTTGAACTTTGAACATCAAACACTTTGATCAATGTCAAATACTTATAGTAGATTCAAACATAATTATTGTTGGAAGATTAAGCACATGTACAAACACATATTTATCTAAGTGCTAAATAATGTTAGACATATCCTCCCATTGGAAGTGTATGACAAACCAAACAAACACTTGTAGTTTGACCCATTAGTAGCTATTGTATTTGCCTCAACTTGTTGCAGTTTCAACCAAAAGGTTGAGTATACTTAATTGGGTGAGGATAAGTGGACTTTATAATTAATGTTGAATTACTAGTAAAAATCTCTTTGGTGAAGGTATTGGATGTAGTTAGCCAGGTTGATGGTGAACTAATATAAAGTTCCTTGTGTGTTCTATTGTTTCTCTTGACTTTTATTTTCCCATACCCCATAAAAACCAAAGGGTTGGAGCACCAAAAGTTAAAATCATAATTGAAACTCGCATCATGAGCATTGATTCATGATTAAGATTCAATTTGACCTTATCAAGTAAAGATGTCACATATGAACCACCTTGATTAAAAATTATTGAATTGCACAATTTCCATACCGACCAAATACATCCCATCCAAATATCACAAACCTTCATTATTACTTATAATTGTCACAATGCCTAACCACCTAATTACGCCCATAAACATATCCCTTATTGGGTACAATAAAAACAAGTGTTGAACAAATTCGACCTCATCAAAACCCAAAATACAATTCTTTGAATTAGCTAGACTAATGCCTCTATGATGCAAATTGTCCTTTGTTGGTAAGCTATTTTTGAATAGTCTTCAAAAAAACACCAACACTTTCAATGGGACCACAAGATGCGGCGCATAACCTTCATTTGATGTTAGAATGAATAACAAGTTATAAGTATCCTTAACCATATAATTAATGTCACTCTATTCAACAACTCTTTATCCTCAAAAAAAGTTATTAGCATCTAACAACAACATACACATATTCAACAACTCTTTATCCCACTCAAAAAAATTTCTTCGCCACTCCCAATTCACCATCACCCTCATTCCCCCTAGCAACCATATCTTCCATCGTTGAATTTTTACTCCTTTCCAAATTAAAAAGCCTCCTAAAATGGTAACACAACACACCTCCCTCCATCAAAGGTTCCAACCAAAAAAAGTATTTGAGCCATTACCTACCACCTTGACCACATTATCCTTGAATCACCCTGTTCTACCATAAGCCTCCCCACCTTTTGCTAGAGAGAAAAATATCTCTCCATTGCGAAGAATCCTTTGAAGATCATCAACACACCACCACATCAGCATACCCATATTTAGAACTTAACACTTTTAATCACTACCCACCCCTCTCGCATTTAAGCCTCAAACACAATTTTTTAATAAGAGCTAGATTAAAAGCCTTAATGTTATGAATCCCTAGACCACTATTATCCTTTGTAAGACACACTTTCTCCCATTTAGCTCAATGATACATGTAGGAGCCCAGTAGAAAGAAATGAAGTAGATTGGAAAAGCAGACATAACAACATTGATGAAAATAAAATGACCTCCCATGTGTTGGAACCAAGTTGGTTTTACATTTAGAGTTTTGATGTTAACAAAAGTATTTTATGAGAACAATATATTTGATTTCGAAGAGTATGAAAGAATATTAATGTTTTTGAAGAAAATCTAACATAAGATTTGATTCAAATTTATAATTAAAGAAAATATAAAATAAGATTTTATTCAAGATTATAATTGATGAAAATATAAAATAAAATTTGATTCATATTTATAATCTTTGACTAAGTTGAGATTTGAAAAATATTTGAAGAAAATTTGATTAACATTTGATGAAGATTTGAAGAAGATTTTATTTGAAGAATTTAAAACTTCATTCTACACAAAGTAGGAACATAACCAATTTGAAGAATTTAAAAACTCAATCTACACAAAAGAGGAATATAATCAATCTAAAGAATTTATAAACTCAATCTGAACAAGATACAATTCAAAATTAAACAAAAACTAAATTGAAGCCCAAATTTTCACTATAAATAGACACTCAAGGCTGAAGGAGAAAATCATCGAAAAACATAAAAGATTAGAAGAACTCAAGCTTAAAGTTCTCAATTCATCTTAGAGCTCAGAGAGAGAAAACTTGTCCAGGTTAGAAATATTTTCTAAGTTTTCTTTTCTTAGAGTGTGAGAGTTATTATTATTATCAACTTTGTTAGAAGCAACTACTCGAGTTCCAATCTTTTTTTCCAACCCGATAGTGGTTTAGTTCCTTCTTCAATCTAGGGTTGTTTGGTTGTTAGGAGTGTTAAGAAAAACTCTCAGATTAAATTTTTGATGAAAATAAACAAAGATTAATTATGATTATAAAATGTTCTTTTGAGTGAATTAATTAAAAGGTAGGAATCCAACAAAGTAAATAAATCTGGACAAAATGAAGAATGTTCTTCTGAATCAAGATTGATCATCAAAGCCTCAAGATCAATCAATCTCCATTAGTTCAAAGAAGATTATGCCTATGAATTTCATGCTAATGTTATCAATACTTGACAAGGAACAAGAATAATCCATTCTAATTAGAGAAGGCATTCAAATCACTAAGATAAAAACGTCATGAATCAAGCAAGTTAAAACAAATCTGAACCTTCTTTAGCTTAACTATCAAGAAAGTAAATCAATCCAAAATGATCAAAAACTGAACTTCCAAAATGATCATCAATCCTCAGAAAGTACAAAAATGACAATCCATATTGATTATCAATCTCCACGATTCTGCAGAAGCTCAATATCAATCTCTATGTCTCTCATTAAGTTCGTCATCATTCTCCACACTGTTTTGGACATAATCAAGTCTCTAGATCAAAGATATAACATCAACAAATATATATGAAGCATAAAGGATCATTAAACATAAGAGAAATCTGATCAAGAACGAATAAAAACGCCCATTCAAATAGATTTCATAAAGTGTTCAAAGGTTGGAATATTTTTATTCATATATAATAGTTTTAGTAAAAAAGACAGAGCACTACCAACAACTCTTTTGATCGTCATTAAATTCTCCAAAACTCGTATAAAAGAAAGACCAATACTCAGGGAAATTGTAGAAGTTCAAGTGCTATCAAGTCTCACAAATCATTCACATTCACATACCTGAAATTCTCATTTCTCAAGAAAGATTCAATTTTGATTATATATCTTACTTTGTTATTATTGTACTTAATTCTTTGTAAAGAATCAAATCTCAAACAAGAGTTGAGACATCTCAGATTCTACCAAAACAAATTCATCATTATTGTAAAACTCAAACTATAAGAGTTTAGTATAGTTTGAATGATTGCAAGAAATCCTATCAAGATTGATAGGTGACATGATTAAATCTCTTTCTGGGTGGAAAGAAATAGAGATTGTAACAGATCAAAGTTGATCTAAACTAGATGTTGTAAAACTAAGAAGGTTCTTGTTTTAAACACTTAGTGGAAAAACTCACAACCAAAAACATTTTTCTTTTTTTGTTTTCTTAACCGAGATCGAGTTAAATGCTTAATTTTTTTCAGGAATTTTTAAATAAGAACATTTACAATTGAAACTCATTCCTTGTAAATCGACATTGCTACTTCAATTGGAATCACAACTCAGTCTCTAGAAAGATTAAAACACCTAACAAGTGCTAGAGAAAAGATCTAGAAGAAAAGATATTGAAAGCAAAATACATTGTTGAAGGAGGATCTTCAAATAGACCACCTTACTTTAATGGATCTGAGTATTATTTTGAGAAGAATAAGATGCATCTGTGTCTAAAATCTCAAGATACAGGGATGTGAAACATCATTACAGATGGAGATTTTATACCAAGAGTTGATCAAAATGATTCAACCTCTGCTGCAAAGAAAGAGCAGAGTGGGCAACTAATGATAATACTAAGGTACTCCTAAACTCTAAAGCTCAATTATTCTTCTCATGTGCTTTGATCAGGGAAGAAAATGAAAGAATCGATGAATGCACAACTGCTGCATAAGTATGGGATACACTACAAACTCATTATGAAGGAACAAGCCATGTCAAAGAAATAAGAGTAGACATCGGCATAAGGAAATTCGAACTGTTCGTGATGCAAAAAGGATATATTATTGATGAAATGTACTAAAGGTTAACAACAATAGTAAATGAAATGCGTTCTCTTGGCAAAGCTTACTTAGTACAAGAAAGAGTAAGAAAAATAATGAGGTGTCTTCCAATCATATGGAGACCAATGGTAACAACTATAAGCCAATCGAAGAACCTTGAATCACTTCCCCTTGATGAATTAATTGGAACTTTGACAGCACTTTAAGTATTACTGCAAGAAGACAAACTAGTCAAGAAAAGATAAATAGTAGCTCTAAAGGCATATCAAGAAAGTATCACAATGCAAACAAAGGAGGAACCAGAAGAAACTGAACAAGAAGTGATTACTTAGAGCTTGTTATTTCAAAGAAATAACTTCCGTTAGAGCTTTTGCTACCCTGAGTGTTGTTATTTTATCAGAGTTAGACGATACAATGCTTGTCATAGTTATTAGAGGTAGACAATCTTTTTTCTTGACATACTTATCAAAATGTAGACGATCATTTTGCTTAACACACTTATCAAACGAAAGCATTCATTTTGCTCGACACACATATCAGAGGAAAAATTCATTTTGCTTGACATACTTATCAGAGACATAACATCTAGATTGTTGTTTATATTAAAGGATTCACCGAAGGCACGTTTGAAAACTCATTTATTAGAGTTAGACATAATTGTAGTAGTTTCTTCAAATTTAGTGTGATCTTTTTTTAAAATATTCTTTTTTCTTTGTTCACTAGAGGATCTAGCTTATACTAGAACAATAACTTGCACTCCTATTTCCTTTAATGCTTGGACTCATAATGTATATTTCAATACTTCTTATTTTTATATAGTATCATTTGTTCTACTAGTAAACATAATTACTTGATTATTATGTGATAATATTCTTTGTTTTTAGAAACACTTAGATTACTATCTCTAACTTAGTTGTAATATATGTTATTTTAAAATAGATAGTGATTAATATAAATATTTTCCTTCTACTTTAATCTGAACACTTAGGAAATACAGTTAGGGGATAATTGTTAATTATTTGTTTCTTTTTGTTATCATCAAAATATCAACTAGAGGATTGTAGCTAAAACCATTTTTCTACTAACATCACGAAATGTATGCTGCCAAAAACTATTGGGCAGAAGTTGTGAACACTGGATGTTATATTCACAATACAATCTATATTAGACCTTTTCTTGATAAGATTTCTTATGAATTGTGTAAAGGCAGTGACGGATCTTCTTGGGAGCGGGCAGGTGCCACGGCACCCCCTATATTTTTTAATTTCTTTTATATATATATATATATATATAATAAATTATTAAAATATTCTTAAAGTATGGTTTTTTTAGTAATTTTTGTCTCTCTCCTCCATTTTTGTACTTCTCTTATATTTGGTTTGTATTATCTCTTAGAATTTATACTACTAAAATAGAATAAAATTAATACAACAACCTCTATATATATATATAAACTTTTTCATTTCATGTTAATCATTGATATATGATATAGTATGATATTATTTTTTAATTGTAAATTGTTTTAATTAATATGTGTATTTTTTTAGGAGTGACACTATATTTAAACATAAAAAAATTGATGCATTCTTTCAAGAAGAAATTTGTTGACAAAGATGAAAATTATAAAATGGATATATTTAATTTATTTGATTGAACTATGTGAATTGTGAAAATTGTGTGACTTGTGAAAATTGAAATTCTAATTTTTTTCAACTTGTCTACTATGTATGAATTGTGTGATACTCTAAAAAAATTATATGACTTTTAAAAATTTTAATTATAATATTTCAGTTAATATTTGTCGCTCTCCGGCACCCCCAAATATTTTGTGCAAGATCCGCCACTGTGTAAAGGAATAAAATCCAACTTTTCATACTTTCATCAATTTGGTAGCGTATGCTATATTTTGAATACCAAAGAGAATCCAGAAAAATTTGATTTACGATATCAAAAGTGCACGTTTTTTGGATACTCTAAAGGTCTATGGCCTTTGACATTTTTGGTTGCATATGCTATACAGGTCTTAAAGGAATCAAGTATCTTAGAGGAACCTCCTAAAAGTAAAGATCATAAGGAATCCAAAACTGGACGGGAATACATATCTTCTCATCTAGACTCTCTAATTATAGGAAATGCAAATGATCCTTGGCACTTTTAAAGAAACGTCTATGTTTGGACTATATCTCAAAATGGACCTACAACTATTGATGAAATTCCATCAGATGATGGATGGATAATGACTATGCAAGAAGAGTTGAATTAGTTCAAAAGATATGATGTATAGGATCTTGTTCCCAAGCCAAAAGAAAAGAAGTCAATTGGAATCAAGTGGGTTTTCAGGAAAAAACTAAATGAGAAAGGTGAATTGGTTAGAAACAAAGCTATACTTTTAGCTCAAGGATACAAAACTATACATCAGAAATAAGGCGTCTGAATTTGTGTTTTATTTTAAAATGGTTTTAAAAGAAAACGATAAAAATAAAGATTAAACATCTAAGGATAGGGTTGGTCTTTAGGCAGAGGAAGGAAAACAAGATCCATGTCTTTATTGCACTACACTTCTTTAGGAATTCTAAAACTACTTCTGTGTTATCTTCCTTAAATAAAGGAGCATAAGAGTCTTCATTAACAGAAGGAATGACCTAAGTTCCACTAGTTTTGCCAAATGTCCTCTGGTATCACCATTGGGTCAAATGCACTTCTTAGGAGATACCAATATCATCTTGATGACATTGGATATATTAAACAAATAATGTGTTCTTCTTTGATAGTGCCTCCTACTTTATCTAAAGCCCAAATGAGGGGAGTTCTCGTCATTACTACTGTGATGATTCTATGGTAAGAGATTGTATGTATCTTTCCTGACCTAGAGTTGATTACACATGACCTCATGTGTTCCAAAATCAGATTTGGAAGATATTTCTTGATTACTTAGGAGATATTCCACATTAGGCCCTTATGGTCTTTCCCAATGTGGTCCACTAACCCACCTTTGGGTACTACACACCTAGGAAACACTAAATCTAAAAACCACAACTTGTGTAAGAAACACTAAAGCCTCTATCGAGTTGGGTTACAGAAGTTTGAAATAGATTGTATTTTGTTTATACTAAGAAGATTGTTACAGTTGATTTCTCACACTAAAACACTTAGAAATATTTCTTTGAAAAAATTCTTCTCTAGAACTTAAACCTTTAGACTTTGAATACTTAGGAAATTTAAGTTCTCAAAAGTTTTTATGAATTATATGGGTTTTTGAGTTTATGAGTTCATGCTTTCTTCTTCAGCATTGAGTATCTACTTATTAAATATATTAGGGTTTCATTTTTCTTCTTGTAAAATTTGGATCACATCTTTCTTGTGAACAAATTCTGAATGTATCTTCTTGTGAATAATTCTAAGTGTTTCTTCTTGTGAATAATTTTGAGTATATCTTCTTGTGAATAATTTTGAGTGTATCTTCTTGTGAATAATTCTAAGTGTATCTTCTTGTGAACAAATTTTGAGCATATCTTCTTGCTAACAAATTCTGAGTATATCTTTTTATGAACAAATTCTGAATATATCTTCTTGTTAACAATATTTTGACCATATCTTCCTATGAACAATATTTTAGCCATATCTTCTTGTGAACAATATTTTGACCATATCTTATTGTGAACAATATTTTGGCCGTATTTTCTTGTGAACAATATTTTGATCATATCTTCTCATGAACAATATTTTGACCATATCTTCTTGTGAATAATATTTTGGAGATATCTTCTTTTCACCTTGATTAAAAATTTCCTTCAATTATAAGTCTGAATCGTATCTAGTTTTAGATTGTGTTCAAAAATTTATTCATGGGAATCTTCCTTCATTCTCTTGATTGGTTGGGCTTGGAATGGATTCGGGCTTGTTCTTGAATATTCATAAATTCTAATTTGGCTAAGTCATTTCTTCATAATAAATTCTCTCAATCAGAGTCGTTGACTTTCCATCAGAGCCATTGAATTTCTTGTTGGAGTGAGATTTTGTGTTTCTTGGAAAATAAAAATCAGAGGCAAAATTACGTGACTTAGAATCGGGAAAATCACATTGTTGAATCATTAGAGTCAATGCAACATTAGAGGCGGCATAACAGAGGCATTATTTTTTAGTGTGTTGAAACTTTTTATTAGCAGAATATTAGCTTTGAATGCACGACTTGAACAATCTCTTCAAAGTTAATAATTGGTTGATATAAACTCTTCATAGGCATACTGAGTTTGTGCATATTAGAGGCACACAAGGGCTTCAGAGGCATGCCTCCATTTCATTCTTTAGACAGTCTTTAGAGGCAGTATTCAGACCCAGTTTTAGAGTCAATATTGATACCCAAACTTCAGAGCCAAGCATTACAGGCAGTCTTCATAACCTTTAGAGGCATATGTTTAGAGGCAGACACATATGCTTCAGTGTTCCTCTGATCTCATCCTCTGGTCACTTCATTTGGTAGTTTCCTCTAGTCACTTTTGCTGGTACCTTCCTTTCATTTTCTTGTTCTAATTACTACCCAATTAGTGAAGTCATTAGTTCAAACAAATTGTTCTTATTAAACACATTTGTTAACATCAATATCAAAAGAGATAAACCAAATCGGTTCCAACATTTTCCATTTTTACTAACAAATCCTTTATTATCCCATGAGGTTGGGCAATAGATATGTCAGTAAGTTGTAGATAAATGTTAGTTAGTTGGGGTTCTTGTATGCCCAACTTCCTTAAAATAGGCAGAGGCATCAAGTTATTACTAGCTCCCAAATCACAAAGTTTATTTAAAAAATAATAGTTGTCAATTGTAAAAGGAATAATAAAACTACCAAGATATTTAAGCTTAGGGGGTAACTTTTTCAAAACTACAAAAAAGCATTCCTCATTAAGCTTAACCATCTCAATGTCCTCTAGTTTCTTTTTATTAGAAATGATTTCTTTTAAATATTTAGCATACTTGGGCATTTAAGAAATAGCTTCAGCAAAATGAATGTTGATATGAAATTTTCTGAATATCTCAAAAAATCATATCACTATGCCCAATTTGAAATCATTGAGGGAACAAAATACTTACATTGGTTAACTCGTGGTCTACCTAATTTTTGTTAGAAGAAAGCTCATTAGAATGTACCTTTTTCTATTTTGGAGTTGTTTGTCCTTCCTGTTTAGACATTGATGTAACCTCATTTCCACTCCTAAGAGTGATAATTTTAGCTTGCTCTTTTGGATTTGGCTCAGTTTTAGTAGGCAATGATCCCACATGTCTTTGTGCTAGTAGATGAACAATATTAGACATTTGAGTTTCCACATGGACATACCGAGTTGATATTTCATTCTCCATATTCTGAAACCTTCTGTTTGTCTTCTCTATGATTTTAGATTTGGTTTCCTCTCCTCTTCCCTTTGCACATGTGGTGGCTTGTAGAAATTTGAGTTTTAGCATTGCTATTGTCATCCCCAAGAGAAATTAGGGTGATTCTTCCAACACTGATTGTAGGTAGAAGAAGAAGGGTCAATCTAATCGCAATTGGTTTTGGTGACATAGTTAGCTTCCTAAGTATGAATTACAAGTCCTTCACTCAAGAGGATTTAATCCACTATTTCAAAATCTGGAATTACAAGTCAATCTTGTCAAACAGCCTGGAAACCTTAGACTTTTGAGGAACACACACACCTTGAGTCTACAAGCCAAGTTTTCTCAACACAATCTGACAGACCTAGATTATTGAAGGCACACTAACACCACTCTCGAGTTTGAATACAAAGGTTTGGAACCTTAGTAGTTGCTTCTAACAAGCTTATTATATCAATGACTATCATACTCTAAAAAGAACACTTAGAAAGTATTACTCATTCGAACAAGTGTTTCTCTCTTTGACCTCTAAGATGAATTTGATATTTTGAGCTTGAGTTCTTCTACTCTTTATGATTTTTCGATGATCTTCTTCACCCTCGAGTATCTTTTTATAGATAAAATTATGGCCTAAATTTAATCCTTGTTTAATTCTGAATTGGATCGACATTCCTAACTTGGTCAACAATGATCTTATATAAAAATAAATCTAAACAAGATGTTTTTTTATAATCTATTTTTTAGCCAACTCTTTATTTATGAATCCAATTTGAGCAGTTCTTATAGATTGATTACGTTCGTATTTTTTCAAATTGAGGTTGTAAATTCTTATGATTGATAGTGTTCATATTTTTTACAAATTGAATATGTAAATGCTTCATATTGATATTTTTTGTATTTTGTCAACATGGTTTTTGCAAATTCTTCTAATGAAATTTCCTTCTTATTTCTTGCTTTGATCAAGGCGATAACATAGTGTTGAACCAAGTCAGTTTAATATTTTTTCCTTTGTCAAAATTTGAATCATATCTTTAGAAATAATAAATGTATCCTTTTGTTGGTTTTCTTCTGGTAAACAATTCTTGATCACTTCTTCTTGTAAAATTCACATTTTCTTGCAAATAAATCTTGATCAAATATTCTTGTTTATAATTCATATCTCCTTTTCATAAATCTTGATGATATCTTATTGTAAATAATTCATATCTTCTTGTGGTAAATCCTTTTATTGATAAGATGTTGATCATATCTTCATTATATCTTGACCATGTCTTATTTTTAGTTTGTTCAAAGATTTTCTTCATTTATAAATCTAAATCAAATCTTATTTTAGATTTTGTTCAAAAATATGAAGTCACATATATTGTTCTCATAAAATAATTTTCCTAACATCAAAACTCTAATATAAAACCAACTTGGTTTCAACACTGATGGTTATGGCATTTGAATCTAAAGATAAGGGATAGGAAAGGTTTTGAAAATCATATTTCAGATCACATTTCCAAAATCCTTGAAAGTGAAGAGGGCAAGCAAGAACCATTGATTAGGGATACTTTTCTTGATGAACAATTTTGGACTTTATCTAGAATACAACATCATGTTGCAACACCTTGGTACACTAATCTGAATTACAAACAAATAAAGACTTCCATTTGTAATGCTAAACCCTATTATTGTTATAATCCTTACTTGTACAAGAAATGCCAAAATCAGTTACCAAGAAGGTGTGTTGCTGATCAAAGCATTTGGGAACATGTTTCTAGCTTTTTATTGTGGCATTTTAAAACTCTTTATAGCTTAGATTAATTTTTTAGCTTGTTTTTAAACTTGGGATTGAAATTGAATTTTAATTTTATTATTTGCATATTGATTCCTGCTCGCTCTGTAGGTCATAATCTGAGCTATGGATATCAAATTGACGCATGCAAGCAGACATTGGAAAGCTAAAAATCATAGCCATAACTTTTGTGTTGCAATAAAAGTCATAACTTCGATTAATTTTTTTAACTTTTGTGTTGCAGATTTCGTTATCTGAGCTTTTTGATTAATTTTAATTAGTGTGCCACTTGTTTTGCAAGCCCAAAAAGCGAGTACATTATATTCAAAGTTTCCTTTTATTTGAGACATATTGCTTTTCAGGTTGAGAAAGATATAAATAAGCACTTTTTATTTTATTTTCATGGAAGGCTAATTTTCTCTCAGATTAATCCACTATCCAGAGTTCCATCAACACCTTGGAGTCGACCCTCAAAATCCCAAACTCCTTCGTTTAGACTTTTTTTTTTCGATTTTTTTTTGAATTTTTCATATTCTCAAAAAAATCCAAAAAAAAAAATGTGCGTTATCTTTATTTGATTTTTAGAAATTTTTGGGGTATTTTTAAATTTTTTGGATTTTATTTGATAGGGGTTTTACATTTTCCACTTCAATTTTAGCGATAGGGACATTGTTGGAATTTTCATAATTGTGTGTTTTATTGCATTGTTATATTCTCATGATGCATGACTAGAGCTAGTTTTGTTAATTTGCATTCCCTTGATCCTGAAATAGATAGGACTTTTTGTTTACTTCGTAGACTTAATAGAGCTTCTAGTGCTAACGATCCGAAGTCAGATAGAAAAAGTGACAACCTGTTGCAAAATATGGATGATATGAATAATAGAACCTTAAGATAACTTGTTGCACCTAATGTCACTTATAAGCATTGTGCATCACATATCATGAAGTTATTGTACCATTTGAACTTAAATCTGGTTTAATACACTTGCTTCCAAAGTTTAATGGTCTTGCAGGTGAGGATCCCCAAAAAAAATTGAAGGAGTTTCATGTTGTGTGTTCTACCATTAATCCTCAAGGAGTCACATAAGGCTATATCAATTTGAGAACCTTCCCATTCTCACTTCAAGATGTTGCCAAGGACTGGTTATACTACCTTCATCCAAGTTCTATTACAAGTTGGAATGATTTGAAGAAGTTGTTTCTAGAGAAATTATTCTCTGCCTCAAGAGTTGCTTCAATAAAAAGATAAATATGTGCATTAGGCAGATTGCCAGGGAGTCATTACATGAGTATTAGGAGAGATTCAAGAAATTAGTGTATAACTATCCTCATCATCAGATTTCTGAACAATAACTCATCCAATATTTTTATGAAGGTTTGCTTCCAATGGATAAAAGCATTTTGAATGCTGCTAGCGGGGGAGCACTTGCGATAAGACCCCAAAAGTGGAAAAAGCTTTGATTGAGAACATGTCCATTAATTATCAGCAGTTTACAAATAGAAGCAATTCAACAGTGTTGGCAAATGGTGTGAATGAAATTCAAGCTTATTCCTATAAGAATATAGAAAGTCGACTTGATGAGCTTACATCTACAGAGAATCCTACAGATTCATGTCCTACATTGCAAGAAGATCCAATTGTTGATGCTCCTCAAGCATATGCAACAAATATTTACAATCCTCAAGCCAACTATGATATGTCACATAATAAGTACAATCCTGGTTGGAGAAACCATCCCAACCTGAGATGGGGGAATACAAAACATTCAACATCAGCGGCAAAACATTCCACAACAGCAAAATAATGCACCTTCATTAGAGGACCTCATTAAACAAATAACTGTCTAGAATCTCCTATTTCAACAAAGAACATATTCCAGCATTCAAAATTTGGAAACAAATAATGGTCAGCTAGCCACTTTATTTAATCAATTATTGACTTAGGGGTCAAACCAATTGCCTGCATAATCAGTAGTAAATCCAAATGCTCCCAATGTCAGTACAATTACATTGAGGTCTGGGGAAGCTGTTGAAATACCAAAGGTACATGAAACTACTATGAAAAATAACAAGGATGGTGAGGACACTTTGATATCTGAAACTTTTGATATTGAGCAAAATATACCATTTCTTTTTCCTTAAAGGGTAGTGAAGACTAAGAAAATGGATGAGTCATATAGAGACATGAAGATCTTGGATATATTTAGGAAGGTGGAAATGAACATTCCCCTCCTTGAAGCAATTAAACAAATCCTAAGATATGCCAAATTTCTAAAAGACTTCTGCAAACACAAGAGAATGTTAAAAGGCAATGAAAGGGTAAATATGGGGTAAAATGTTTCAGCCCATGCCTTATAAATGCAAAGATCAAGGAACTTTTTTTCATTCTGTGTACCATAGGAAATAGTCAATTTGAAAATGCTATGTTAGATTTAGGAGCTTCCATTAATGTTACGCCTACATCTATTTTTAACTCTCTTGCTCTTGGACCTTTATAGAGTACATGTGTTACCATTCTATTGGCGAACAGGAGCAATGCTCGTTCCATTGGACTTGCAGAGGATGTACTTGCTCGAGTTAATGAATTGATATTTCATGCAGATTTTTACACTATGGACATGGAGGGAGAGTGAGAGAATAATTCCAACAGAACGCCTATCATATTAGGTAGACCATTATTGAAAACTACTACAACAAAAATTGATTAACATCTTTGATTCTATGAAACACTCCATAGAAGAGCATTTTATTTTGCAAATTGAATTGTTTGCTGATTTTGTTGATGACACTTACCCCGATATGTTTGCTACGGATTTTCCTTCATTGTCTGGTTTTTGATGATACATATACTCAATTGTGCTCTATGTGTGTTGAGATCGAAGTTGCTTTGTAGGTTGATCAATATGTTGATATTGATATTTCTACTAACATAATTGATTTTGTAAACTTAGCTTCAGCCACGGGTGTTGTACCCTCGATTGAGCAACCACCGACTATAGAGCTTAAACCACTTCCTGAAAATTTGAAATATGCATATTTAGAAGGAAATGGTATGTTACCTGTGATTAGTTCAGCCAAACTTGAAGATGAACAGGAAGAGAAGTTGTTGTAGATTTTGAGAAAACATAGGAAGACAATCGAATGGACCTTGCTAGATATTCCTAGTATTAGCCCATCCATGTGTATGCATAGAATATTACTGGAGGATGGGGTGAAATCATTCAGGCAACCCTAAAGGCTACTTAACCCTTTAATTCTAGATGTTGTAAAAATGAAGTGACCAAGCTCTTACGAGCAGGCATCATATACCCCATCTCTGATAGTTAGTGGGTGAGTTCGATGCAGGTAGCCCCTAAGAAAACTGGACTCATAGTGGTTAAAATTGAGAAACATGAACTTATCCCCAAACGACTGCAGAACAACTGGAGGGGTATGCATCAATTACAGAAGACTAAAACAAGCAACTAGAGTTGAATATATTGATGAATAAATGAGCAAAATAGTTGTGCTGTGAACAAAGAGTTGTGGTGAAAAAAGAAAGTGTGAGAATAAAGTTAATGATATTTTTTTGAGTTACATCTCAATGTTATTTTTCTCTCGTGATCATTACTCCTTTATCCTCTTTGATTTTTAGTCCTAGTCTCTTTAGGATTGTCTCACCCTTACCTTGACCCTGTTACAACCTTAATAAAGACATTTTGATCATTATGTGCATGTGTTTCAAATATAGATGTTAGAGGCTTGTCAAATATATGGTAATGTTAACTTTCATGAAGTGCTTTGAGTGTAAAAAGGAGCCCAAACACTTGAGTGGTTGAGAAAATTTTATATCTTGGGAAGACTCTATCGCTTATGATGTCTTCTTTAGTTAACTTGTCATCTTGTTTTCCTTGGTTGTAATAAAAAGCTATTCATGATTACCTTATAGAATTTTTTTTTGTCTTACCACTTTGCATTCATGAGAATATTTAAAATCACATGCATTACTTTTCTCGGAGTGCAAAAGTTTAAGTGTGGGGGAATTTGATCAAAGCATTTGGGCACATGCGATATTGATTTTTAATTTTTTAATCTAAGCTATAAATATTTAAAATACGAATCTTAAAATAGTTTAAAGTTGATCAAGCAATAAAAAGCATTAAGCAAATAGATGAGAAAAATAATTCAATAAATTCATTCATATAACTAGAAATCGATAAGAATGTAGTTACTCATGATAGAGACTAAAGAAGAATCACAAGTAATATTCATGAATGATTCTTGAGAAAACTTCTTCAATGGTGTTGGAACTAGCCTCTTATATGTTTCTCTGTTTGGTCATAAGTCTGCAAACTTCAAAAGAGCCAAAAAGATCCCTATAAAGTGAGAAAAATGCATTTTCATGCATTCTACAGCACGTAATGTGCCCCAAGTGAATGCCAAGGGCTCTCCAACGCTCCTGGGAAGAAGCAAGATGTCAAAATACCATAGATATGCGCCACAGGCGCAACCATTTGTGTGCCAGCGTACCACATATGTTTTTTTGACATTTACTACTTTTATCTCCTCTTTTGAGACCGAATTTGGTTCTGGTGTTTGCATGAAAGTTGTAGTTATGGATCTTAGCTTTCATTTACATTTGGTTTGACTTCAATTGTACATTTAAAACTCCATATGTGGATAAAATACTCCACATAGGTCATGTTGATTTCTCACAAAAAATTTAGCACTACACTAAAACAATGAAACAATGCAAAACTACGAAATCTAATCAGACAAATAAGGGTTTCATCTTGTTTCACTCATCTCTTACAAATAGAATGTCGTTACCCTTGATAGAGATACAAAAGATATAGATTAAGGTAGAATCACAAGTAATATTCATGAATTATTCTTGTGAAAACTTCTTCATTGGTGTTAGAACCAGCCTCATATATGTTTCTCTGCTAGGTCATAAGTCTGCAAACATCAAAACAATCAAAAGATCCCTAGAAAGTGAGAGAAACGCATTTTCATGCATTCTGCAGCGCGTCAGGTGCCCTAAGTGAGTGTAAATGGATCTCTGGCGCTCTTGGGCAGAAGCTAGATGTCAAAATACCATAGAAATGTGCCACAAACGCAAGCATTTTCATTCCAGCGTAAAACATATGTTTTATGACATTTACTACCTTTATCTCCTTTTTGAGACCGAATTTAGTTCAAGTGTCTTCATGAAAGTTGTAGTTATGGATCTTAGCTTTCATTTACACTTGGTTTGACTCCAATTTCACATCTAAAACTCCATATGTGGATGAAATACTCTATATAGGCCATGTTGATTTCTCACCAAAAATCCAGCATTGCACTAAAACAAAAAAACAATGCAAAACTATGAAATATCTCTACTTAATCTAGGAAATAAAAACATAAATGTTTCATTAACTTCTAAAAATAAAATCAACAAACTATATCAAATAACTCCTTAAATTAACTAATGATTAAAGATAAATAACACTAAAAATAGTGAAAACAATATGCATATGCTGAAGATAAATAACCCGTTACGTAGAGTATGTTCAGTTCTTATTCAAATAACTAATGTCTCTTCACTTATTATTGATTTCAAACTTTACAATATCAATGTATATCAAGGTCTTTCTTCCTAATAGCTCACCAATCAGATTCTTGGAAAATTCCTCTAAAGTAATCTAAATCATATCTTCAAGAAGATTCCTTCTTGACTTCTTGCAAGATAGTCCTTAGATACACCTCTGTAGCTAAACCTAAAGATAATATCTCTTCATTTCTTCAATGTAACACCAATCGATATCCCCTCAAAGTTTTACATCATGAATAGACACCCCAACACATAAACCAATTTATGTGGCTTCTCGCACAAACTTAAACTGTAAACCTGATCCGAATAAGAAAGAGTTTCCATTTTGATTTTATGATCTTGAATTCTTAAAATTTTGGAATGGGTGAAAGTAATCTTACAGTTCTAAAGGTTAAGAATTGTTTATATATGATGCATGAAAAATATTGGCAAAAGAATAAAGCATTCCAACTAAAATAACAACTTTGTAATTGTCATAACTATCACAAAAATGTCAAATAACAGGTATGCGGGTCTTGTGAACCAATTCACAGATGTTGTGAATCAATTTATACATGTTTTGAAAACCAATTTTAAAATCTGCACCAATGTGAACGAATTCATATTGCGGTGAGTTAATTCATATAACCTATTGGTTTTTGGTAAGTCGATTCACCTGTCCTATGAGTCAATTCAAAGGTCTAGTACACACAAAATTAAGTTCTTGAAATCTATTCTTCGATCCGTAAGTTTATAAGTTGATTTACAATGTTCTAAACCACTTACAAATGGTTTTCAATGTATTTGAAAGTGTTTTAATATGATATGAACTTATTGAAGGTGTTGGAAAACACAAGAAATGGGGGTTTGAATTGTATTTTTCGTTTCCAAAACTACTTTTATTTTCTATCAAAGAACATTTTTTCTTTATCAAAATATTAAACTAACTATTAAAAGAGGTTTAGATGGAGTAGGGTTGAATCATAAAGAACTACGACGTGGAAATTAAAAGAGAAACAAAGAGAGACAAATATTTTATAGTAGTACATAACAAACTAGTGCTACACCCAGTCTTCTCTTTATAGAGTAATTTTTCTAGAACAAACGAGGGTTTAATTCACTATTTCCATAAATAGTCGTACAAGTATTATTTACTCTGCTTCTTCAAGCTTTAAGTATTTTTCTCAAGCCTCTCTGTTGGAATCAAGTTAGTCCCTTGAACATTTCCTCCATGGAGTTTTGATTTTAACAAAAGGTATTTTATGAGAACAATTTATTGCACAAATGGCTTCATTAAATGTGTAGGAATTAGAACATGAAATTAAAAGAAACAACATCAAAAGAAGAAATCAGAAGTAGATATCAAAGGAAATGACTAGAGGAAGCGACTAGAGGAAATAAAAAAGTTAGAGGAAACAACATCAAATTAGTCAACAAAATCATCAGAATAAGACAAATGCACACTTAGGAAAAGTACGTTCATCTCGCTCTGATAGTGTGTTTTTGGTAGTTAATCATATTTGTTGCAGTTCAACATGCTTCTGGCAGCTCAATGTATTTCTGGTAAATCAAGCTGAAGAATTTTGTGCCTCTGAAGATTCAATGTGTCTCTGGATTTTCCATGACTCTGATGAACAATAATTGTAGCATGTTTTCTAATCAACATTAATTGTAGCATGACTCTAATGAATCGTAATTGTACCATGCCTCTTATGATTAGTAACTATAGCATGCCATTGATGAATAGTGTTTTTAGCATGACTCTGAAGTCTACTTTCAACATGCCCCTGAATTTTGAAGCCATTGTTCAATTTTGCATATGAAGCATAAATTTTGCTGACTCTGAAGACTACAACACACTCCAGAGTGTTGCCTCTGATATGTAGCACACTCTGAAGTTGTAATAACCCTAATAATGCAACAAATGTGAAGTTTCCCATGCTACTAATTCTAAGTCACAAAGTTTTGTCTATGATAGAACTATTCAAGCAACACAACATCTAATTCAAACAATCAAATGAATGACTATGAAGATTAAAAGTTAATGGTTTTGATGGAGAAAGGTCAATGACTCTGTAGAAGGTCAAAGGCTCTGATAGATTGAGTAAAATACTAAGTTGGACTTAGCTCTATCCTTACTAAATTGAATCAATTTGCAAACGTAATCGGAACAAATACGCACAATATCTTTCTAGAAGAATTTCTTAAATCAAATTGGAAAATAAAAAATTGCCTAACTGTCACATTATCAAGATAATATTAATCTAAACTATATTGGGATGAAATAATTGTTGACCAAGCTAGAAAGGAGATACAATTCAGAATCCTTATAGGACAATATTGAAACTATTTTTTTTCCCTTTATATAGCAATCAAAGTTGAAGAACAATAACACAAACTCAGAAATCCTAAAAACCAAAGTTATTCAGAAAACCTCAAGAGCTCAATATTTTCTACGTGTTTAAAGTTTAAGATTTTTAGTTTTAGAAAGACACTAGTTCAAATAAAAACAATCTAAGTGATGTAGTGTGGAAAAAATTGAAACAATCTATTTAATATAAGCTAAATCGAATCAAGTTCAATCTCTTGTAGCCTAATCCAGTAGTGGCTTTAGTTTGCCTCTAAAAATATGTAGGTTTCATGTAGTGTAGAGAATGTTTGACTTGTAGGGTCAAGGTACAGTTTGCCTAAAACATTATGGTGAACCAGTATATAATTTGGTGTGTTATATTTTACTTATGCATTACATATTTTGTTGATGTCTCTGATTATTTAATATAGTTAAATCACCAGAACTAGAATTAGTTTAAGAATCTAGAAAACAATTAAATTTATGCAAACACAATCCAACCTGCTTCTGGTGTTTAGTCATCTTCACTCTCTCGCTTGTTGCATTCAAAAACCTTTTTTCAACATACTCGCATTCTTCCATTGAGATTTATGAGGATTTTTGTACCTTTTTAAGTATCTTCTTGAGGATGAGAAGGTTGTGCCACTATCGGTCTGATTTACATCATTTATAATTTGTGTCTGATTTGACACAAAGTTTGTTGTTAGAATTATAACTCTCATTGAGAGGATATTACAAATTTAATCATATATAAGTACAAGTGTGCGAAAATACTTTAATTGATTTACATCAACTCTAATAGCTCTCTATGAAAGGATAAATCACTCATTATATTGGTTGGATGTGTTCTTGGCTTTTTTTCTTCTTCAGATTTTCTTCTTTTAACATATAGCCTTTTTCATTTTCTCTCATTCATTCATTCATTCATTTGTTTATTCATTCTCTCTCTCTCTCTCTCTCTCTCTCTCTATATATATATATATATATATATATATATATATATATATATATCTTGAAGAATAAGAGAAAGAAGTGTCCATTGAAAATATTATCGTTAAGTTAGAGCAATCCTTAATAAGTATTCATATAAATCTATGTGAATAATTTTGCGTATCTTAGTATTGAGGACAAGGAATCAAATGATACTATGGTCAAGTCAAACATTAAAGACTTTCACACACGTAATAGATTTAGAATGTTCATCAAATGATGTGAAGTTGCTTTGTCTTCTTTGGGGTTAAATTTTTCAAATGATACATAAAAGTTCAAAGTTAGAAAATTAGACGCTTGATGTGATTAACAGAGGTAAAGGCAATTTGCAACATCCCAAAATTTATAATCAACTATATTATTAATTAAATAGGATTTTAAAGAAATTAATTTGGTGTTAAAATTATTTTAGAAACTCACACATAAACTTATATGTGTGAGTTTCTTATGGTTTGATAATCGTATATATATTTGATAACGAGTAATATAAATTATAAATATTATGTTTAATTATTTAATTTATTTTTCAAAAAAAAATAATGGTATTTTAGCAAGTATTTTAGAGAATAAGATTTTGACTAGATTTACATGTAGATTTGTATTAGATATTTGTGGAGATATTTTCGTGTGCGTTTGACTAAATAATAAATGTATGCATAATTATATTTTAATTATTTAAGATTATTTCTTTATTAGTAGTATATATTTTTATATATTATCTATGATATAATGATTTTATACGTATTTATTGTGATTTAGTAATCAATATAAATTATTGATGTTATATTTACTTATT
>JBBPBS010000206.1:1360695-1392834 GCA_037974835.1 Cicer judaicum
ATTTCTGTAATAACTCAAATTAAAAGCTCCATAATAAATATATTATTTTTATTTTATATTTTTTTACTCAATGATTTATTTTTATTTTATTGTTTATTGTAAAATTATTGTAATTTTCGAATTACAATTCTTATTATTGTAATATTTTATTGGCTCAGATTTCAAATTTCAATCGTCGTTACTTAATTATTGAAAATATTATTTCGAGTTTATATCATCTAATATTTTTTTGATTTAAGCATTATTAATTTAGATTAACTATTATAAACAATTTTCTTAATAAGTTTATTAATTTGTTTATTCTAATAAAACGGTGGATGTGGCTAGTTAGAATTATGATATTCAAATTTCAATTTTACAAATTCTATATTTAATTTTGAGAATTATTTTTCAAGGGATTGTTTGAAAATGCAAAAGCTTTTCAGATTTATTTTTATTAAAAAAACGATAATTGAAGAGTCGCTTTTATTTTGGTAAATAATAAAAACACATGTTTAATAAAATTAAAATTCTTGAGTAAAAAAATATAAAAATAAAAATAAAATCCTTAAATAATTCTCTTTCACAAGTATGGAAAGGAGTTTTATTTTTTGGATACAACATTACAAAGTTTTTAATTTGAATTATTACAAAAATAAAAAGAAAATAAATTTAGAGATATTATAGCATATAGTATTGAAAAGTTATTGGGTGGAGATACAGTTGAATAATATCTTTAGTGAGTAATTTAATTTTATGTGTTAATTAAATTTAATAATTATTATTAATAATTTTCGTTTCTCATAATAACTATATGTTCTCACCGGATACGCTCCCTATATATATAAAAAAGGAAGCAACATACCACGAAGAGGAAACATAAGGTAGGAATATCGTTTGACACCGGTGATCAATAACTTCAACAAACTTTCTCTATTTTTGACCAAATTTCACTATGTTGTTTTATTCTTTTAGCTAGTCAATTAAACATATTTTCTCATATTTTTAACCATCCCACCTCTCTAAAATACTTGACTTCTTCGTGTATGAAATTCATTATTTTGCACTGTTCTTCTTCACCGTAAATTCGATTTGAGTGAAATCAACGTGAAAACGACCGTGTGAACGGTGACTCTATTAACCTATGATTATTTTCCCATTTAAGGTTATTTTATTTGATTCAATTTCGAAATTGACATTCTTACAGTGTGTTTTCATAATTTATTTTTTACGTTTACCCATAAATTTTCGAGTTAAATTAAATGAAGGACACATATTCAAAGAACAAATGCTTTTTCTTTCGAACTCATATTTGCGTGTGAAAGCGTAAAAAAAGGTAAGGGGTGAAAGGGTGTTTGATTTCATGAGTATATTATAGTGTGAGATGAACATGAAAATCTTATTTCCTAACAATTCATTCGAGGCTCGCTACACATGACGGGAGCTCTATTTAGTAATAATTGGATTTATATGAATAATTAGGGTTTACAAGATTAAAATATGGAATATAAACTTTTCTTAGGTGTTGTCTGATTTAAATTTTGCAACTGTGTGGTATATGTGAAAAAAAATTTAAGTTTTTATTTTGAATATGTTGAAAGATTTATTTATGATATATGTGATAAAATTTGAATTTATGTGTGGCATATAAAAAAGTTTTAATTTCTATATGTATGTGATGAAAGTTTAAATTTTTATGATGTAACATATTAAAGTTTTGATTTTTATGATACTTTTATGAATATATAATTTCTTGATAGTTGCTTATGAATTTATGATCTTCATGATATGTAGGGTGGAAGCTTTGATTTTTATAATGGTAGTTTATGAATATTTGATTTTCATGATAAGAACCTGTGATGTATAATATTAGTGATGTTTGAATAAAGGGATGATTTCGTATAAGTTTTTTGTTGGATCATTTGACCTAATTTTAGTGGGCTATGTGAGAATGTTTGATTTTGATAACACATCAATATGTCATGGCATATGCATCTTAGTGGGTTGTGTGAGAATATTTTATTTTGATAATGCACTATAGTGTCATGGCATATGCATCTTCATGGAAGTTGTCTTAGTGACAGGTTATATACGGATCATATAGTTATCAGGAGCATGTATAACATTGCACCATCTTGTGATTGTTTTATTGTGGTTAATTTCTCTTAGATAATTTGATGTTATAATGAGATATTGATTTTCCTTGAGTGATTTTGACTTTATAATATGATTTTTCCTAGAGTTAATTAGGGTTTACTAATTATTTAAATGAATAGTAGTTTAGGTATTCTTACTTAAAAAAAATTGTCGTGATTTTTCTAAGCAATGCTTTGGATAAAAAATTTGGGGCGTTATGCAATTACTTGCTTGTCACGTTTGTTAGAGGCAAAGGCATAATATTGCTTGTCATGCTTACCAAAGGCAAATGCATAACATTTCTTGTTATGCTTGTGTATTAGAGGCAGAGGAATAAAATCCATGTTGAGTTCATTATAGACAATTTTTGTTTTACGTTTCTAGAGGCAATTGAGGTACTACGTCGCTTGCATCTCAAAGTCAACTGAAACTATGCAATAACAAAGATGCGTGTCACTAGACTCATGTTGTCAAGCTAAAGTGAAGTAGTGGATTCTTTTTCCTGGGTCCACTTATAAGAGGATATAACTTATATTGCGACACATGTTCTGCTGCACTAGTTTTGTAGTCTTTCTTTTGCTCTATTATGTCTTACTCCAATAGTAGATCTGTAATATTCTTGAAATATAGGCTACATTGAAATGGGTAGGTATTAACATACCGCTTGTCTTTAATCTTACACTTGTAATGGATAAATCTATAACATATTTGTAATATATAGTAATAGAATTTATAAGAGATTGAGAATGAGAATCAACAAATGCATACGATTACCATCCTTTTTTCTAAGCTAAAATTTATTAAGATAAAAAACAATTATGGGTCAACCGACCCTATTCATGTTAAGAGTAAATAAGTATCACCCCTATTCATATTAAGAGTTTTTTTTACTATATTTAATAATTGTAAATTACATATTTTTCACATTAGTAATAAAATATTAATTATTTTTTATTATTAATTAACATTTATTTATTGTATATCAAACTATATCACTACTATGTTAACTAGTATTACTATGAGAATTTTAATCAATAAAATTTAGGTTTAGTTGCAGTTTTGGTCTCCTATTTTAGCTGAATCACGAAAGTAGTCCCCCATTTTATTTCTCTCTAATTTTGGTCACTCAAACAAAATTTTAGTCCAAAAGACGATAAAGTAACATTTTTTGAAGTCATACCACAATTGTTGCACACCGAGATTTTGAGACATAGTGACTTAAATAAACGTAAAAAATTGAAACTTCATCAAGTTTTATACTAAAAATCTGGTTGAGGGACCAAAACTGAGGATAAATAAAATGGGATGACTACTTTTACGATTCAGCTAAAATAGGGAGATGAAAACTACAATTAAACCTAAAATTTATTTTATCTTTAAAATTAACACAATTAATAATATTTAAACTCAAATACATTTTTAGTTCTTTTATTTTACTCAAAACGAACTTATAATTCTCCGATTTCTAATATCGAGTTTTTGGTTCTCATGTTCTACATTTTGTTGGTTTTCGTCGATATTTCATGATGTAGCTTGCTCATTGATAACAGGATAATGATATACAGCACAACTAAATTGAATAAAATACAATCATATTCAGCCTTAATCTCTTTTCATTCACAATCCTCGCTTGCATTGTTATTGACAAATGTGTTCATCCAATTTTATTGAATAAAATTATATGATACATATTCTATTTTATTTATTTTAGTTGTATTACAACACTATCACGTTATTAACGAACATGTAACATCGTAAAAAAAAATAGAGACCATTAAAATTCCACAAATTCTACTACAGAATGATTGAAAATACAACTGTAAAAAATAAAAATAAATTTTTAACAAAATAAAAAGACAAAAATACAAGCTTAATTTTTTTAAAAACTATACACACTCAAATGTAACAATTATTATACGGATGGAGCAGCAAGTACAGTAACGTGGTGTTTTTGTTTTGTCAAATAACGTGGTGTAGTTAACCAAAATAAAAGTACTCTGTCGTGGATTGGATTGGACTGACCAATGACAGATGTATCCAGTTATCCGCCCATACATACGGCTTAAACTTGACCAACCAACAAAAAAGTTCTCCGTTTATAAATAGTCATTAAATATTTTTTTACTGGATAAATAGTCAGTAAATTTACTCTTTTTATTCCCCTAATTACTCTTAAATTTTACAATTTCGAAAAAATTTCTTAAAAATTATGTTTGGGATTTATTTTTGGGACGTATTATTTTTTTTAATGATATAAAATTATTCGATGATGTGTTATTATTGATTTGAATTATAAATAGTAGATTTAATGAAAAATAAATTACAAATAGTAGATTAAAATTTTTATGATTTAATCTATCTGCATTCTATCACCATATTATAACCACTCATATATTTATTATTTTAAAAGTGATTTTTATATAAATTAAATATTTTTGAACATTGAAGAATTATAATTCATTATCAATGTAAAAACTATTTATTATAAATTATCTGTTTTAGAACATTTTTGTTTTAAATATTATTTTTTCTTAAATGTACTTTTGAGCTAAAGTGAATAAAAATTAAACTCATTTATGAGGCTTAAAAATACTTCACTTTTGTTGTGGTTAAATGTGATTGATTAATCTAATATTAACTATGAATAAATAAATTTTGCATATATAAGAAATGTGATCATATATTCAATGTTTTAAGGTCTTGGATCTTTGACTTGTGGTTGTTCTCGTACCTCCGAGTTCAACATGTGTTATTAGAGCATTTGTGAATTCTTGTATTAATCATTGTATCCAAAGTCTTTTTAGTGAAGTGATTAAGATGCATGTTCTTGTTAATTGTAATTGTTCTTAATTGTAATGGTGGTGCAAATATAGGATGTGAGAGACTCACACTTGTAGGACATATTATTGAACTAAAAGTGTGAACAATTAGTTCAGTAACTATAATTGAGCTGAATGTTTGTTACTCATATACTTAACATCTTAAGATTTAAATGACAAAATTATACTTGTAAAATAATTTTGTTTTATCTTTTCCAAATTAACTTACAATATTTATAAATATTATAAATTATAAAAATACTAAAAAAAATTAATAAGTAATTAAATTAATAATTTTTTAAAATCATGAGTGACCATCTACCGTTATAACAAAATAAATTTATTTTCAAAATTAAAATTAAACCTAAAGTTCATGTTTTTCTAATTTTAAATAAATTTTTTATTAGATTATATACAATAACAACATTACCCTTATCATAAAATCATACCATGTGTCTAGAGTATGATAATTAATTTATATATTTTGACAAAACAGATTAAGTCATTTTAAAATCCTACGAAATACAATCAAAAAAATAAATTGTAACGATAAAATTATAGTTTACAATCATCGTTTGAAGCACCAAAATTACATCACATGTTACTTTCTAAACAAAATATAACTACTAAATATTATCCTATGACTCGTGTCTTACTTCCTTTCCTCTGCTATAATATATAAGAAAATAAATGTGAGATAATAATCTCACTGATTTCTATAAAATGGAGATGATAGTTTGAATAATTTTCCTTAAAAAAATCATGAATATCTCACATGAATAAATTAATTAGCCATAGGCCAAACATTCAAAATCTTTTCTTTTAGTTAAGCATAGAAAAATTGTACATTATCCTTTCTCCTGCATTTCTTAATCTAGAAAAGCTTTATAGTTTTCATTTCTTTTTATCAGGAAAAGCTCCACTAATTAATTGGAGTCTCTTGCAAAGGTGGTCTGACCATGACTCTAATTGGTGTCCCAATTATTTTACCTTTACCCATTGTTTTTGGCCTGAAACAAAGTTGAAATGTCCCCGCCATAATATACATGTCATAATCTTATTTTTGAAATGCAACGTATTTTCACATATGTATGCAATGCATATCTCAATTATCAATCAAATAAATATTATTAATTTCATTCAACAATACAATTCAAAAATCAGAGTATAATAATGTAGCTCACACTAATCATCAAAACTTATTCTAACTCGAGGTAGCATAATCATAGGTATACCCAAATCAAAGGCACGAAGTCATGGCATTCTTGGATCAAAGGCAATGTGATCAAGGGCCGTCTAATCATAGGCAACATGACCAAAAGTAGATTCTAACTAGAGGAAACGTGACCAGAGACAGAGTTAGAAGAAATGTGACTAGAGACAGATTCAGAAGCAACATGGTCAGAGTCAAAATTAGAAGCAACGTGATTAGGGGCAGAATTAGAAGCAACATGATCAGAGGTAGAACCAAAAGCAACATGATTAGAGGTATAAATAGAAAAAGAATTATGAGGCAAAATAATAAAGGAATTAAAAGTAGATTGACAAGTGTAGGAATTTTGGGAATGCGTCAATTTAGTATTCCACCTATCACAATTATTTATATTTTATGGGTTCCTAACACACCAAAATCACAACATCAACATATGCAGAATGAATGATTTTTAAGAGTTAAATGCATATTTTCAATATTTTCTATATGCTAAAACAGCTATTTTTCTCTCCCTATCAATTTTTAATAAAAACTCAACCTTAAACCCAAAAAAATCATGTTTACAGCAATGAGATTTAACTAAATCCAAAGTGAATTTTATTTTAATAAAATAACTCAGTTGTTTTAAGGATAATCCCCTTCAACTCGAACTGGGTTGTGATTTTGTGAGGGCTTAGGCAGCCACAAAATTCAGTTAAAAAATTAAAAATTTGTGAGGGCTTTTTTTGCCACAAAAGATGATCAATTTCAATTTTATCCTTTGTGAGGGCTTTTTCAGTCACAAATTTGTGAGGGTTTTATTCGGCCACAAAATATTTATAAAATTGACCACAAAATAGAGAAATTCTTGTAGTGTATTCTCTTTCTTTTATGCTCCATTTATGGTTCGAAGATTTGCTAATCTATTCTTTATCTTCCTTTAATACTATTTTGGTGGATTAATGGATTGCGGAGAGGTGGAAATGGACATGTACAGAGTTCTAAGGGAATTAGAATACTTCAGATGTTGTTATCTTTGAATAAATTTAGAAGGGAATGGAAAAGTGATAGATGGAGAAGATGATGAACAATATCTGGTTGTTGGAGTGTTTTTGAGAAATGGTAGTAGCTAGATAAATGAAGGAGATGAGCTGAAGAAGGAGTCATTACTTGTAAGTGAGGAAGAATGTGAGAAGGAAAAGTGACATAGTCTTCTTTTGACACTTGGACCCTATTAATATTATCACTTTTTTTATTTCTACTTTAACTTAAGCAAACTATTACTAAAACTAGAGTATCACAAATAAAATAATTTTTATAAAAATAAATTTATTAATTTAAGTTTAGAAATATTTTCTAAAGTAGTATGAAGGTTGTAACACAAATTCTATTATTTTTTAAATTTACAATATATTTTATGAGGGTTTACTTAGTAAATTATATTTTTTATCCTATTTTATTGGTTTCTATTTATCCTAACTCAACTTCAGGATAAGAATTTTAACTAGAGATATATGATAAAATAGTAATCAAGAATAATTTATCGTATTATATCGGTTTATTAAATACTAAATTGAGATATGATATATTTAATAACTATATAATATTTTATCTTGGTGTCCATAAAACGGATCCTTAAAGCCTTTAAAATATACACAATACTTAAATCAATTATTTAAAAAAAAAAATAAGGGGCAAGATTCAAGAACAAAACAAAGAGACGGACACTCCTCCATCAAAGGAAGCACTTCTACAATTTGCCAACAACCCATTAGAAGAGAAAATATGACAAATATAAAAGTAAAATAAAAATAAAAAACGCAACTATCTCCAAAAGGAGACAATCTAAAGTTAACTAAAGAATTTGTAACTTGATTTATTTTCATATACACATGTTTTATGCTATATAAGGAGAACCCACAAAGACACTATAATTCAATGGACCTAAGTGTAACTAGAATTACCAACACTACAACTATTTAAAAATAAGATTTACTCCTATCAAAGAGTTTGATTCAATCTCAACTTAAGCAAACCCTCTATTGGTAATAAATTGAGTTCCATAAAGAATCCCCCGTAGCTCTTCTATGACAAAACTACATGCACCAATATGATAAGAGTACCCTACCAAAAATCTACCGTACTCATCCCACACCATTCCACCACAAGGTGCAATAGAAGTATGATCAGTAACAACATTATTACTTTTACGCTTCCACTACGTGAAAAATGTCATTTTATAGTGCGCCTTTTACAGCGTTTACTAAATACAAACGTTGTTGTAAATATTTTTTAAAAATAACGGAGCATATAACAACGCTTTTCTGACAAGCACTGTGGAAAAAACGCTGTTGTAGGGTCATATAGCGTTTGTGCATAATATTTACAAGGCTTTTACAACGTTTTTACACAAGCGTTGTAAAATAGCGCTTTTTTCACAAGCGCTGTAAAATACATGCGCCTTTAATAATTAAATGACCTATTAAAACGCTTTTTTCACAAATGCTGTAAAAGACATGCGCTTTCAAATAATTAAATGACCTATTAGAGCGCTTTTGTTACAAGCGCTGTAAAAGCCTTGCGCTTTCACATAATTAAAGGATCTATTAGAGCGCTTTTTTTACAAGCGCTGTAAAATCATTAACTTTAAATAAATAAAAACAAATTTATGAACCCTCATCACCTCTACTCTAGGAACCCTCCTCTCCTTTACGTACTGTGCGGCCATCTACTGCTCCTCCTTTAAAAAAAAATTAGATACGTTGTCTCAGGTATTGTATTTATTAATTTGATGTTGTAAAAAAATCTTTAGTTTTTTAATAATGCATATAATGTGTGCACCTTTTACAGCGCTTATTTAGAAAGCGCTGTAAAATGTGCATAACAAGCGCGCAATATATATACATGTTTTATAGTGCTTTTTGGTTTTTAAAAAGCATTGTATCTTTTACAGCGCTCGATGCCACAACACTTTTTTTTTGTTGAAAAAACGCTGTAAAATCCTATTTTTCGCGTAGTGTTCACGCAACCATGAGCTGGGAAACAAAATATAAAATTGCAAGCATTAGGGGAGTTAGACGATCTGAGTTAAACATTTATGTTATCAGTACTTCATGAACAACAAACTTTAAAACTACATTATGAAAGATACGCTTGTTTTGTTGTGTCCATAGACCATTAATCACCAGTAACGTTGTTGGCAAACTACTTCATCATGAATACATGTTTAATGCGGATTATTAATAATCCAACCGTGAATACCATCAATCCAAAATTGAGAAGAGGGTTGAATAGAGTTTTAATTTGCAAAACACTTTTCAAAACTTTTCGAGTAACGCAACAAAAATACTAAAAAACAACCGATGAACTTGTGTATAAATGTATGTTGAAATTTGTATTTGAAAGATTGACAACATTGAAATCAATTAACACAAAATACAATAGTTAATTCACACAAGAAAATATAATTTGATGAACGGTTTTAAAAACACTTTGACTTCAATCAAATTAGTAAAATATAAAACACGTAATTAAATCATTATTGATATAAACACAATGAAATCAGAATACGTTAAGTCCTCGTTTAAAGAATGAGAGCATATTCTTTTATTATCTTTCAAAACACTTTTCAAAACTTTTCGAGTAACACAACAAAAATAGTAAAAAACAACCGATGAACTTGTGTATAAATGTATATTGAAATTTGTATTTGAAAGATTGACAACATTGAAATCAATTAACACAAAATACAATAGTTAATTCACACAAGAAGATATAATTTGATGAACGGTTTTAAAAACACTTTGACTTCAATCAAATTAGTAAAATATAAAACACGTAATTAAATCATTATTGATATAAACACAATGAAATCAGAATACTTTAAGTCCTCGTTTAAAGAATGAGAGCGTATTCTTTTATTATCTTTCGACAAATGTTACATCAATTACACCAATCCCTTCTTCTTGAAAGCTAACAAACCAAATTCTTGGAACAATACTCCAAAGTAATATGAATCATATATCTTAAAGAAGAAGAACCTCTCTCGACTCCTTGCAAGATAAACCTTAGAGACATCTTTCTAGCCAAATACAAAGATCTCCTTCTCCATTTCTTCAACGCAACACCAACGATATCCCTCAAAAGTTTACATTTGAAATAGACACCCCAACCCAAAAAACTTGTCTCTGTTTTTTTTTTCACACAAACTTCAATCACAAACCCAATTAGAATATGAAAGAGTTTTCAATCAGTATTTTGATCTTGAATGCATGAAGTTTTGGAATTGATGAAATTATTCTTATAGTTGAAAACATTTAGGATTGTTTATATATGATGCATAAAAAATATTTGCAAAAGAGAGAAGCTTTCCAAGTGAAATTAGAACTTTGTAATAATCATAACTGCCACAAAACTGTCAAATAACAGGTATGCAGGTCTTGTGAAACAATTCACAAGTGTTGTCAGCTAACTCACACATGTTTTGAAAACCCATTTTAAAGTATGCATCGGTGTGAATAGGTTCACACAAGCGTGAATCAATCGACAAAACCTCATGTTTTATGGTAACTCAACTCACAAGGCCTTTGAGTTTTAGATACCAACGAGTCAATTCATGAGTTTATAAGTCGGTTTATAAAATTAAATATCACTTAAGAAATATTTTCAACGTATTTCAAAGTATGTCAATATCATAAAAACTCATTCACTTATAAAATTACTTCATGTTTTATGCATGTTAAAACATAATTTTTCATGAACTCTTTGTGATTCAAAAGACATTCACAAGAAATTAAAATAAGAATCAATAAAGACGTACATTCACCATCTTATCTAGAATAAATTAATTTTGCAATCACTATCAAAAAAGTCTAATCTAAATTTTGGAGACCCTTACATTGCAAACAAATTTATTTAATCTCATCACTAAATTATTATCACATCTAACACTTTCAATTCCCTACAATTTTTAGACACAATCATATTACGGTGAATAAATCGACATGTAAAAGATATACATATATATAGTTGCCTATATGCATTTCATAAAAGATTGTTTTTATTTAATTTTATTATGTCGTAGAACAATAATTGTGTAATCAATAATATATTATGGTAATTAACAAGGAATAGAGGAGACCAATTAGACATTATTTTCTAAAAAAAGAGCTTGGTCAATTTAATTATCAAGGTTTCTATATAATAATGTTTTTGTTTCACATGACTTGAAAACAATGTGAGATAGAAAACAAACCATAACAAGTGAGACATACTTTCCAATCTTTTCCTTTGTTCAGTTGTATTTAGACATTTTTTGCCACTATCATGTTTCAATTCACTTACCTCACAGCCTTATATTGATGTGTTATCATATTCATGTTTCTCTCTATTGCCATAAATTTTTTTACCACAACCCATTGGAAGCTTAAAGGGAATTTGTCTAAAAGTGAAAAGGGCCAAACCCAAAGCACAGTCAATGTCCATCATTTTCCATATTGTATTTCCCCACATGAATAATTGAACATGAACATGAAAATGTTTGATGGGTGGAACAATAATAGAAACATATGGTCATGATAGGAATTTAAAAATAAATTGAGTATTTCTTTTATGACTCATTTGAGTATTTTATTTTTATAAATAATAAAATTGAGGATTTTTGTTGTGTTATAGACAAAACTGAAATTGCTCAGATATCAATGTGGCAGGAAAAAGAACAAGGACAGGCTTAGGTTTGATGTGAATTCTTTATAGAAACTATTGATTTAGACATGTCAGAGACAAGGTTTAGTAAATTATATATCTTCGTTCCCCCATGTGAAGCCTAACAATAACAACAACTACCCTAAACAAAAAACAATAACAACAACTTCAATATGAAGTGTGAAGTCTGCTTATAAGTGCCGTCGAAACTTGGTTAAGAGTTAAGTTACATATTATAAGGTTTTTTAGTTTAATTTTCTCTGTGATTATTTATGTCTGTGTTCTTTAGTCTGACCTAACTTAGAAGAATCCTTGTATTTAATTCATTTAAACTTTTTTTATTATAAATATTAAATATAAAAAATCGTTTGTTTGCCTCCCTTTCCTTGCTTTGATTTTAAATCAAATAATTATGAAATTCAATTTTTTTTAACTTTGATACATTATTAAGTAACTCTGTTAACGTTTTTTTAACGAGTGTCATTTATAAGTATTTCTATTTAACGCTCTATAAATTTTAAAGTTTATCATGATCTTAAAGTCTCAAAATACAACCCATGTAGACTTTATAATAAAAAATCGTTTGCTTCCTCCTTTCATTGCTTGAGTTTTAAATTGATTATTTTGAAATTAATATTTTTTCTTCTAACTTTGTTGGCTAAAAGGTGTATCCATGTTCTTTCCTCTCTTCTTAAGACACCTCACACTTCAAGCAATATTCATAGAAAGTCTATTCCAGCCATGAAAAACAATAGTGAATATAAACCCATAAACGTCGTTAATTTCTTCGTAAATGACTTTTCACAATATTCTTTAATAAATTATTATATTTAAAATTAAAAAATATTCACACGTTATTAAAAAAAATATTCACACGTCATTATTAATTTGGAATTCAGGACTGGATTTTGAAAATTAATATTATCTTCTTTAAATTAATATTAATTCAGAAATATTAAATCAATAGACTTTATATTTTATTTTACTAAAAATCAATTAGTTTTATTATCAATTAAAAAATTAATATTACGCAAAATCAAATATATTAGTTTAATAATAAATAATTTTACATTCTAAAACGTCAAAAAATAAATTTTATACAAAAATTAAATAATTTTGCCTTATGCCTTAGTATAGTTTGGTCGACTATGCAGGACGGGGTGCGAATTATATATATTCTAATTAGCAATTATTATATGTGCATTATGAGCAATATTTTTAAGCAAAAAATATATTGAAGGTATGATAAATTTGCATAACTATGCAATAGCCAATCAAATTAAGGTTGATAGTTTCATGAATTTATAACTCAATGCAATAAAAAAGATGTAAAACAAATTTTTCAACATAACATATCAGTTCAATCATTTTTTTTTTTTTTACATTTTTCAATGTAATACTTCAATGTCCGTATAATCTTTTGTTGATTGTTCAACCATCATTGTAGACAAAAAAGAGATTGTGGATTATGAAACACTTAATTTGAATAAAACATTGTCAATAATATGCTTCAGATATATCAGACAAATAAAAATTAGACATTATTAGATAGACTTTATAATAAGATGGCCATAATAAAAGCACTACCTTCAACATTTATTTTACAACAATAAATATCTCATTTCTAATACTACCGTATTGCTTTCACTTTTGTATAAAAACATAATATAAAATACAAGACCGGAGACTCGAATATAGTAGAAGGTAAAAGAAAAATTAGAAAAATCAAGAGAAGACTAATTAAAATTTATAATAAAAATACATAGCTTAGTAAATTATATAAATGACATAGCTTAATTAAAACGACATAGCTTAGTAAATTATATAAATGTAAAATGTAAACACGTACGATTTTTCAATTGTATGAAGGAATTTTTTTCTTCTACTTATAAAGGTTTGATCTAGAAGTTACTATTATTGTGGGATAAATATTGAAGAAAATCAGATTTTTGAAAGAGAAATAAAATTATTCAATAGTGGAGTGAGTTAATATAATGTTGATGGGAATAAACACATAAATACAATAACTAATAATTAATACGTAACAAATTTAATATCCTCTAATTTATAAAAATCCATAAGAAGTAACAACAAATATATATATATATATATATATAAAATAGTAAATTGATTAAAATAAAAATGCGTCAAGAATACAAATATTTTAACTTAAAAAATCCATCAATACAAGGATAAAAACTATAGGTCCACTAGTAGAATTTTACCTTTTTAAGTCGGTTAAAATGTACATTTTAAGTTAGTTCCATGTTAACAGCAAACGACTTAATAAACACGTTATTTTTTTGGTCATTTTATGAACCGACTTAACAGAGCTTCGTCCTTTTAAGTCGGTTCAACTTAATCGACTTAAACATTTGTGTTTATTAAGTCGTCTGCTGTTAACTCGAACACGGAACTGACTTAAAATGTACATTTTAACCGACTTAATAGAGCTTTGTCATTTAAAGTCGGTTCAACTTAACCGACTTAAACATCATAAATTCAGTTCAACAAATCATCTTTTTAAGTCGGTTCTTTTGATCAACAGACTTAATAGATAGAGTTAAAATATTTTTTTTTAATAATGATTTTATCATTTTTTTATGCCCCTACTCCATATATACATAAATACAATATTTCGTATTAAATTTCAAATTACAATTTTGTGCTTTTAACTACAATTTTATATAGTCATATAATAGTCAAAATATACCGTAATAGAAGTTCATACAAAATATAGAGTACAAAGAATGTCTATCACTTCTAATTACTCTTGGCAAGACGAAAAATGATTTAGATGTCAATTAATAAAATTACAAAATCACATTTAGCAATATTCAATAGATATATATTCAAGCACCGTCATTTTCTTCAATTAATTCCAAAATAAAATCCACACAACGTTCTTTAACTTCTTTAATTTGATCCGCGGATGAAATGATCTCGAGTCGTCAAATATCTGGAAAAAAAAAAACTCAATCAATAACAACATATAATTTTTTATCATACGAACATACAAAAACACAATCAATAACAACTTTTAAGAAATTTATGTACTTGCATCCATGAATCAACAATACTAGCTGTTACAATGTTCAACATATGTAACATGACATAATAGCCACACTCATAATTTGAAGCTTATCTTTGACTCTAAAATTAAAATCACAAAAAAAATGTTAAATGCATAAAAATTTTATAATATTATAAATGAAGTTATTTATTTTTAAACAACTTACTATGAGAAAACTCAATGTTATCTTCGGTTTAACTCTTAAACCTAGCAACTTATAATAACCTTCGAATGCTCTACAAAATAAAAATAATTATTGAAATTGTGTTATAAAACATATTACAATACTTACGAACAATATCAATAAATTAAAGGCTTACAAATCAACAATGTCACATATTTTTTTATCTGACTTCCTACCCAATAAACATATAAAGACTATAGTGCGCTCCTTAAGATTCATAATAAGCAATTGCCAATGACGAATAGAATACACAATTAAATATATGTTATATTCAATTTTCTCTATTATAAACGATGACCATAATAGAAAATACTTACTTTATGAGATAAGGTGCTAGGTAACAAGTTCTTTTTTCCTCTTACAACTTCTTTTGAATGTGGACTTGAGCATTAGTTGAATCATTTTCACTTTGGATGAAACATTGATCAATAAATCCATACACTTCACTCTTTCCTAAGTCAATACAACGACGATGTAGATACCTAAGATATGAAACTTAATTTTCATTATAAATGAAATTCATAATTTGGCAAAATTTACAAATAAAACATACTTACGTTAGCCAAACTTGTAAAATGGTGATGCATATCTCTTCTTTACCCATACACAACTCTATAATATCTTTCAATGGAAAGAAAAATAAAAACTAGTTCCACCATGTTCCAACTTAAATTCTAAAGAATTTGACATTTTCATTGTCATTACCATCAATTGTTCAATAGAATTTAGTTGAAAGTTTTGTCTTTTTGGTGGAATATCATCTTTCTTTGATACCTGAACAGCCTAAACCATTAAAATATTATATTAGCCAACATAATTAAAAGGACTCAAGTATTTAAGTACATAAAAAAATTATGTGTAATGAATACCTTATTAGAAACAGGTCGCAAGAGTCTTTTTGGCCATTAAATAAAATTCTTGGGGGCTTGACCAACTGTTGACACCTCATCAGTGGGCATAGGTACTTGAGCATTTGCATCTAACACCTTCATAACCACAACCCTCACCATATCATTATTTAGAAGTTGATTGTGTATAGTGGGTCCTAACTTGTACACATCAGCATATGCCACAATATGAGTATGTCTTTCAATATATAATTCACAATGTTCTGGGATATCATCCTCTTCATCTAGTATAGGTGGCACACCAAAACAACTACCTTTTGTGCTTGCATGTAAAGTGGTATTAGGAGAGCCAATTGGGAAATTATTGTTTTGTTTAGAGAAAGCTATAGATGATATATCTTGCATCACTTGCTCTCTAGTCATCTTAGTAAGCTCTGCTTTTATGATCTCTATTTGGTCGCTACTCATAATAGGTGGAGTAGAGGATGGGCGAGAATGTGATCCAAAGTATTGGCGAATCCCCACACCTCTACCAACTGCCCGAACACGACCAGGGTGTTCTGGTAGCCCAATAGCTTCCATCAAAATATCTTGACGTCTTTTTGGATGGAAGTTTCCTTGAGATGTTTGTTCCACAAAAGAATCCTAAAAAATACAATTTAAAATATATATATATATATATATATATATATATATATATTATACCTGCTATGCATAAATATGTATGTATTTAAGAAATTAGAATTACATATTTACTTACAATTTTTTCAACAATAAGACGTGTTTCTTCTGGTGTGTACTCTCCTGATGGTGTTTGTCGGGCTCTCTTCCACATCTTATGACGCGATGGTGGAGATGGAGGTGAAACTTCTGAATCTCCAGCTGATTTTTGTCTTTCTTTTAATTTCTCTTGAATTATTTTCTTCTCTAGCAATGCATATCCCCCACGAGACAATTTGTGGGGGTACTTATTAAAAGATTGAATCATTTGTGCCTTCTTTCTTTTCTCCTATTGTAAATAACAAACCAATTAAATATAATACTAAAATATTAGAAAGAACAATCAAATCATATATACAACTAACCTGAAAGGAAGGATACTCTCTCGTCTTAAGGAACGTTTGCCATATTTCATCATCAATAAAAGGATATACATTAACAGGAGATTTATGACTCAGGTCCCCATTATTTAAGTATCTCCTTGTTAATGTAGATTTAAATGTCCTCCAACGCTCACCCATATATTGAAAACATTTCTTTTTAATAAATTCATTATTAGGAACATTTCATTTTTCCTACATTACACAACAAATATAATAGTTAGTGTACAACAATACTATAAGTAAGTATAATAATAACAAAGATAAGTAAAATTACATCGATTATTGCTCAAATTTTTTTCTTTACGTCTTCATGTACTTCATCCCATTCATTGGTTAAAATACTGACTTTGTCTCGAGCAAGGGAAGCCACAGGACCAATGAAAGCTTTCCTGTTATCACCTATAGGTAGTCTAGTTGATTTATCAAAATCAATTGATAACTTATCACCATCCTTACACTTATGTAACAACTTTGTCATCCGTGTATCGAGTCTACTCTTTTTTTGGGTAGAGTTAGAACCTGATCCATTTTATGAAGAAGCTGGGGGATCACCCATGTGTCTCTGTTTAAAAAATATATAATTATGGTCAGTAACAATTCAAAATTCAAAATAATGAATAAATAACATGACATTATAGATAAACTGTCATATAAGGATGACACTATTGCAAGTAAAAAATTATAAATTATTGTACCACTTTAAGAAAGTCTTGTTATGCTCATTCAACAACCATTTTTCATTCATCCGAGGATTTTTTTTCCTTGACAATATTTTTGTGAGCCAAAAGGTAAGGTTGAACCTCCTTGGTATTATTCAATATATACAAATGTGCTTGAAGTAATTCCTCACGCCTCATGCTCTTAAGTTTTAAACCTCGTATGTCCTTACCTGTGCAACTATCCTCATGACGAGACTTAGGAACTCCTATAGTATCTGCTTTTGACATATAGTCTGAACAAAACTCAATAGCTTCTTCTACGATGTACCTTTGAACAATAGATGCTTTAGGATGATTTGGATTCTTCACATACCCTTTTAAGATCTTCATGCATCGCTCAATTGGATACATCCACCTTAAATAAACAGGACCACATAATCTAATTTCTCTCACTATATGAACAATTAAGTGAACCATAATGTCAAAAAAAGAAGGATAATAACAGCTTCATTTTCCAACTCATCTAATTTTTTAGGATCAATGACTTTGCTACATATGGCATTGAAGAAGAAGCACAACCTAGTTAAAACATCTCTCACTTTTTTAGGAAATATTCCACGAATAGCCACTGGTAGTAGTTGTTGCATTAATACATGGCAATCATGAGACTTTAAACCAACTAATTTTAGATCTTTCATTGAGATAAGATTCTTTACATTTGAAGAATATCCCGTTGGCACTTTTATGCCCCTTAGAGTCTCACAAAAAAGTATTCTCTCATATTTTGATAAGGTATGACAAGCCGGAGGCAAATACATTGGCTTACCTAATGGTTGTGGAGCTAATTCTTGTCGTATACCTATCTCAACCATATCTAAACGAGCATTCAATCCATCCTTTGTTTTTCCTAGAATGTTGAGAAGTGTTCCAATTACACTATCACACACATTTTTCTCCACGTGCATCACATCAATACAATGTATAACATCTAGACTGGACCAATAAGGAAGATTAAAGAATACATACCTCTTCTTCCATACATTTTTCTCAATGGATTGTTTTTTATTCTTTCCAAATTTAACATTGACATCCTTCAAGCTTTGATAAATTTGCTCTCCAGTTAATGCTTTTGGAGCAATTCGATTCTCCTGATCTCCATTAAATGCTTTTCTAAACCTATGATATGGGTGATTAGGTTTAAGAAATCCCCGATGTCCAACGTAAACAGTCTTCCTTCCATATTTTAATTGGAGGTAGCATGTGTCTTCTTCACATATAGGACACACTTTATGTCCCTTAACACTATAACCACTAAAGTTTCCATACGTAGGAAAATCATTGATGGTGCAAAATAACATTGCATGCATTTTAAAATAATCACAAGAGTAACCATCAAACACTTCAACTCCCTCCTCCCAAAGAATTCTCAAGTCTTCAATCAATGGACTTAGATAAACATCTATGTCATTTCCAAGTTGCCTGGGACCCGAAATCATCATAGATAACATAATGTATTTGCGCTTCATGCAAATTGAAGGAGGTAGATTGTAGATAATTAAGAGAACGGGCCATGAACTATGGTTACTACTTAAGTTACCGTATGGGTTCATTCCATCTGTGGCAAGTCCAAGTCTAAGATTTCCTGGCTCATTCCCGAATTCAGGATACAATTCATCAACTTTCTTCCATCATAATGAATCAACTGTATGACGAAGTTGCCCATCATGTTGTCTCTCATCAACATGCCATCTAATATTCTTTGCATCATTAACATTAATGAATAATCGTTTGAACCTTGGAATTATTGGGAGATACCATAACACCTTTGCAGGAGGACCTGTTGTGCTTTCATCGCAATTGGAATCACACTCCTTCACTTTATAGTGTGATAACCCACACACGGGACATTGGTTCAACTCTTCAAACTCATTTCGGTATAATATGCAATCATTAGGGCATGCATGCATTTTCTTATACTCCATACCCATTGGACACAATATCTTCTCTGCATCATAATAACGGTTTGGCAATGTTTTGTTTCACAAACTATCAAAAACCTCTACTTTTTTGTTTCACAAACTATCAAAAACATGTTCACGCTGAAAAGACTTTTGTCCAATATCAAGAATCATGTCCTCAAGCCGATTGTCCATATCTTCACGAACTTCTTCTCTTTCTGATACATTTGTCATGTTTAATGAATCACCATGCCATATCCATTTTGTATAAGTTTGACATATTCCATAACAAATAAGATGATTTCTTATTTCTTCAAACTGTAACCGATTTCCATTTAAACATTTAACACAAGAACAATAAAACTTTCCTTCATTTTTGGGAAGTTTTTTTAAAGCAAATTCTAAAAATTCTTCCACACCTTTCTGATACACTTCACTTAAACGACTAGCATTCATTCAACTATGATCCATAACTACGTCTGTTAAAAATAAACAACCGTAAAGATTAAGGTAAAAGATTAAAACTAAAACAATTTTATTGTTCAGGAAATGTATAGTTTACTTTTTATTTATTGTCTTAAAGTGTCGTATTCATAATAGCTAAGAATAATCTAATAGTATATTATTGTTTTCTTTTTATTGTTATTATTTTGTGAATATCTAAGTACCTATGAAATTTACAACCACAAAATAATTGAAATATTTTAAATGGAAAACTTTCAATTAATTTACAACACATAATAATTGAAATATTTTAAATGAGACACTTCCATTTGAAATAGTTCAAATATGATACATTTTCAAGTGTATTAGTTTAATAAATTTCTTTTATGTATTTCAAAATTAATTAATTTTCCTATGCATCAATGATAAGAGCTATTACTTTAAGATTTAATAGATAACATACTACGTTTGTAAAGTTTACACTTTATCTGCCTTTCTATCTAAAATGCTATTGTTATGGTATATTTTTTAATTGTTTTGTTGAAGAGTACCTTATCTATCTTTATACATAAAATGCTATTGTTATTGTATATATTTTAGTTGTTTTATTAAAGAGTACCTTATTTGCCTTTCTATATAAAATACTATTGTTATTGTATAGTTTTTAATTGTTTCATTAAAGAGTACCTTATCTGCCTTTCTACATAGAATATTATTGTTATTGTATATTTTTTAATTGTTTTGTTGAAGAGTGTTTTTCAGCCAAAAAATAAAAGGGCAAACTTTATTGATTTAGATTAAACAAAAGAGTGTGTGTGCCGTAACAACGTGTACATATAGGTTGCAATCCCTCCATTCTAAAACAACCTCACCCTAAAAATATTCATGTCTAATGTCTTTAATACATAAAATAAAATACTACATTTATAAGTTTACATATTATTATCTATATGCTTTCTATATAAAATACTATTATTTTGCTCCCTATTATGTCCCCGCACAAATTCTAAAAAATGAAATTTCTAAAAAATGAAATATGTAAAATATATAATTTAGCTTGAAAATCAAACATGTCTTAATGAATTGATGAAGTGATGATGATAAAATGGCAACGGTTGTAAAGTCGAATCCAAGTCGTAAGTGCTTCACGATATAGAGGTTAGGAATAGAAAGAAGAGGTTTAGAGGGCAGATGTTATGGGAGCGGAAAGATAAAACGCTAAATACACGACATCTTTTATTTTTTTTAACCTGCCTTAAATCAATTATCAATAAAAACGTATTAAACAAGTTTTAAATATTTACAAAATTGCCACCACCTCATTTTATTAAATGATGTTTTATCCTTAAATCGGCATTAAACAATTGTTTTATCTTTAAGTCAGTTATCAATATAACCACATTAAACAAGTTTTAAATATTTACAAAATTGCCACCACATCATTTTATTAAATGGCATAAATATTTATAAAATTGTCACCGCCTCATTTTATTAAATGACGTTTTATCCTTATATTGATTATCAATATAACCGCATTAAACAAGTGTTTTATCCTTAAGTCGATTATCAATATAACCGCATTAAACAAGTTTTAAATATTTACAAAATTGCCAACGCCTCATTTTGTTAACTCGTTTATATGGGCAACCGACTTAAATATACCTCCATCCCATTTGTTAAGTTTGGTGGCACGTAAACAACTTAAATCTGTTGAATTAAAAACTCAATTTTCTGAGTGGTCGTTTAGACCAAAGAAATAGCTCAATTATAATTAAATAAGGGTACAAGAAAGGCTCAAATGATGCACAAATTATACCTACAACCAATCAAAATAACAAAACACTAAAACTTACAAATGAAAAACATGAAGAAAAAAAACACCCAAAAACCTGTTGCTTTGCGAGCATGATTCCTCCCTCTCCAGCATCGTTTTGTCGATCCGGTGGTTGAAAAAGAGGACCTAAATGTTGTGAACCTGATGTCCAAACATCAATCCAATCCAATGGTTAACGAATGCTCAATTGATATTTTTCTAAGACTGATTTATCAAAATCGGTAATAAGGTTTAGATCCTATTTGATTTTAATCTCAAAAACTCTATTTTAGTTTTTGAAATTTAAAAAAAAAATTTGGGTTACTTATTTTTAAAAATTGTTTTGTAAAATTATTTTTAAAATTAAAAAAGCAAAACATGTAAACATTGTTTTACTTTTTGTTTTTTCAATTTTAAATTTTAAAAAGAAAAAACACAGAGAAGTTATTGTTCATTAACGACATAGTTGTAAATATGTTCAACTTTTCTTGCACATATGTTTTTTTTGTATTTGGGTTTTTTCGTTTGTTAATTTTCTTGGTTTCCTTTGTGTTCTGAATCATAATCTATTTGTAAAAAAAAAACTATTCATTCTCTTACTCTAGAGCCGTTGAAGTGGCGATGGAAACACACAGAAACATAAACACGATGGAGTATAAACCCAAGATTTGCTATTCCAACTCTAACTCGCTCTTCGATCAAGTTTATCCACTTCATTTCGTCTTTTGGATTATTGTTTTATTCTCCATTCTCTCTCTGATAATTTCTTTGGTTAGTTTTTCTTTTCCTTTCCTTCGCATATGTTTTTCTTTTCTTAAAAAAAAACTGAAATTCTAATTCAAGACTTTAACCTTCACTTAATAAACTTGAAAGTTTAATAAAAATCATACAAACTTTTTTAAAAAACAAAATTGAAAGTATACATATAAAAACTTGAAAAAACAATTCACTAACTTTCTTTAAAACACAAGTTCAAAGATTTGATTACCACCGGTATATATTCCTGATCATCAATTATAACATGTACTTTTGGAAATGCATAAACTAAAAAAACTCATTTTTCTTTAATCACCACAACAACATTGATATATCAAAGTTCTCCTTACCGCTAACTCGGTGTCGATGGTCTCAATTTCTTTTTGAGACTCAAGGAACTAACTACATAAACAAAAATATTTATAACAATTTGTTCACAACTAAAATTTATCCAACCACAACAAAATTCCAAAATTATATATTTTTCACACACCAAACTTTTAAAACCAAATAATCTACATTATTTAGTTAAAACTAAATAAAATGAATATTTTCCAAATCAAACATACACACGATTTGATTATTAAAGTACCAAAAATTTGAGTTAATAAAGTACTCTAAACTTTTTGTTTCTAAACTCAGTCCAAAAGTAATTAAAAGAGTAACATTTTTAACTCTAAATATTTTAATTTCAATCTAACTTTTTTCCCTCAAACTCTTTAACTTTGTTAAAATTTGAACTTTTTCACAACTTTAACAACTCTAATTTTTTTTTGTTTGTAAAATTTCAACTTCCGCTCAAACTCATTTATTTGAAAATAATTTATTACGTAACTCAAACACATCAAAAATTAATATTTTTTTTACCATTACTAAGAAAATCATCGAAAACAATAACAACAACAAAACAACAAAGGATTTGTCAAGAACTAAAAAAATTTACTCATACCCCTCACCGTATAAAGTATGTGTTTCATCTCAATAAGTTAGCTCACAAACACCACCTTGTAGAGAAGAGCAACTTTTCTTCCTAACACTTCTTGAATGGTTCTGGCATATGTTGGTTTCATATATATATATATATATATCTTATAATTTAATAATTAGGTATATTATAAAATTATAATTATAACATTTAATCAATCTTTCACATATTACATCATTCACATCTCAATCTATTTAATAAAAATATTTACTATCGTCGCAACTCAATTGACATATAAATTTATCAGCAATAGGTGATATTTTAAAATTTTGCTCGATATTAAATTTTTCGTAACTTAGTTAAATAATACTCTAATAAATAATTTTAATTGGGTCTCCAAAAATATTATATATATATATATATATAGAGAGAGAGAGAGAGAGAGAGAGATAAAATATTACTGGCTCTAACAAAATATATTTTTGGTACTTAATTCAGAAAATAAAAAATTGGGCTAAAGGGCCAAGCAATTCAACACAATACACTAAAATTACATAAATTAGAGTTTAAACAATTCAGGGTCTTACAGTTACTACAAGCGAAGAGGTCTGGCGAAATCATCTTTAAGTACTATTTAATAATTAATGCTCACTGATTTGATTAAGCTTGTTTAATAATTATTACTATTTTTATTCCATAAGTAATAAAAAGCAGAACAAGCATTCGAATGGAAGGCTGATATGTTATGTCGGCTGGTTTTCATGTTGATTTAAATAGAAATTCGAACTAAATAAAAAAGTGTACTTAAGGTGCTAATCAAACATAATTTTTTTTTAATAAATTGTTGTCTATGAGACACATTTGATAGCACCAATTTGTATGAAGTGTAGTCGAAAACATTATCCCATTCTCCGAAAGTTGTAATAAATCTTCTCTCAACACTTGTTCCAAATAAATTTCCTCATTGTAAAAAGGACAACAATGAAATTCAACTAATAAAAAAGGCACAACAATGTAATTTGACTTAATAGGAAAATTGATATTCAAAATTGTAAGTATCGATTAAAATCTTATCAGATTTTTGTTCATTAACTATTACATTTTGAAATTGTAATCCTTGCTTAGTATTTTGATGATATGCCTATTCACACATACTATTTTACTACTAGTTTATTTGTTCATTTTTATAAGAACTTGAATAGCTCTATCTAGTAACATTGCCTGAGTATCTTTATCAAGTGTCTTGCTTATATCAATTTTAATAATTAAAAGTCTTGGTGGAAATTCATATGGACTAGTAATTGTGGATGATTACTTAAGGTTCATTTGGACCTTATTTTTTGCAAATAAAAATGAAGCTTTTAAGCATTTAAAAATTATGTCAAACTAGTCCAAAATGAACAAGCAACCAAAATTTTATCAATAAGAAGTGATCATGGAGAATTTGAAAATGCCTCTTTTGTAGAATTTTGTGAAGAAAATGGAATCTTTCATACCTTTTATGCACCAAGAACACCTCAACAAAATAGAGTTGTTGAGAGAAAGAATAGATCATTGGTAGAACTTGGAAGGACCATGCTAAGCGACTCAAGTTTACCAAAATAGTTTTGGGCAGATGTTGTAAGTATAGCTTGTTATGTATCCAACCAAGTTCTAATTCGACCAATACTAAAGAAGACTCCATATGGACTCTACCAAGGTAGAGAAAAACCCAATATCTCTCACTTTCACATTTTTGGATGCAAGTGTTTCATGTTGAACAATGGAAAGGATAACCTTGGAAAATTCGATGAAGGTATCTTTATTGGTTACTCATTATCCAGTAAAGCTTTTAGAATTTTCAATAAGAGAACTTTATTAGTCGAAGAATCTATGCATGTATCATTTGATGAAACTAAACCCTAAAAAAGGACAAAATTATCTCTTATGATGATGATGATTTTATAAGTGATGGTACAAGCGAAGACAATCAAGATGATCAACTAACTCAAGAGAATGATGTCAATATTGAGCAGCAAGATCAAAATGATAATCTTCCTAAGGAATGGAGAACCCATAAAGATCACCCCATTGACAATATTATAAGTGATATCAACAAAGGAATGACAACTAGGCTCAAACTCCAAGATGCTTGCTTGAATATGGCAGTTGTCTCTCAAATAGAGCTCTCCAAGATTAGTGAAGCACTTAAAGATGATCAATGGATACTTGCCATGCAAGAAAAACTAAACCAATTTGAAAGAAGCAAAGTATGGGAACTTGTCCCTAATCCTAGAAATAAACACATCATTGGTACCAAATGAGTGTTTAAAAATAAACTAGATAAAAATGGTATAGTTGTTCGATACAAGGCAAGGTTGGTTGCTCAAGGATACAATTAAGAATAAGAGATTGACGTTGATGAAACTTTTGCTTCGGTAGCAAGGTTAAAAGCAATTCGGTTATTACTTGCTTATGCTTGTTCCATGAATTTTGAATTGTTTCAAATGGAAGTTAAGAGTTCTTTTCTCAATGGCTACATTAATGAAGAAGTATATGTCAAACAACCACCCAACTTTGAAGAATTCAAGATTCCTTCACATGTTTTCAAATTAAAGAAAGCTCTTTAGTTTTTGAAACAAGATCCAAGAGCTTGGTATGATAGGCTAAGTAACTTCTTATATGAATGGGAGTTTGAAAAGGGTAAAGTTGATAAGACATTATTCATTAAAACAACTAATGATCACAATTTGCTGGTCCAAATCTACGTTGATGATATCATATTTGGATCAAACAATAATGAAATATGTGAAAAATTCTCATTAATGATGCAAAGAGAATTTGAAATGTCTATGATGGGAAAGTTAAATTATTTTCTTGGACTCCATATCAAGCAACTCAAGAATGACATCTTCATACAAGCAAAATATTGCAAGGAGTTGTTAAAAAGGTTTGAGATGGAAAACAACAAAGAAAGTAAAACTCCAATGGGCTCCGGAACCTATGTATGATTGGGTCTCTTTTATATCTAATGGCCAGTCGGCTAGATATTATGTTTAGTGTCTTTTTGTGTGCATGATTTAAGGCAGATCCTAAAAAATCACATCTTGTAGCAGTAAAGCGAATTATGAAATATTTGAAAGGAACAACCAATGTTTGCTTATGGTATCCAAAAGATAGCATATGCAGTCTAGTTGGATATTCTGATTCTGACTTTGGAGGATGTAAAATGGATCAGAAAAGCACAAGCAGCACTTGCCATATCTTAAGTAATGCATTAGTATCTTGGTCTTGTAAAAAGCAAGCTTATGTGGTCCTACGCACTGCTGAAGCAAACTATATAGCAGCATGAAGTTGTTGTGCACAGATTCTATGGCTCAAGGAGCAATTATATGAATATGGACTTGATCTCGGATGCATCCCACTAAGATGTTTCAATACCAGTCCAATCAATATATCAAAGAACCTAATTATGCACTCTCGAACTAAACACATTGATATACGTCATCATTTTCTGCGAGATCATATATTAAAGCCAATGTTGAAGTAACATTTATGGATACGCAAAATCAACTAGTAGACATCTTCACAAAGCCACTACCTAAAGACTTATTTGACAAGATACGAAGAGAACATGGCATTTTAAATGAAAACGATATCTAATGTAAGGACTTCAAAAGTTTTACAATATGATGGCATGCACTCAAGTTCAACAGGGGAGTACACATGAATTACGGGGGAGATATTTTAAAAACATTCGCACGTGTTGAATTTCTCTCCAAACAACAAGATTTTGTCATAATCAAAAAGCGGGAGAATGTAAAACACATGTTTTTGATGAAGACAAAGACCAAGGAATGTGATCAAAGTTGCAAGCTCAAAAAGAAGTCAAATAATCAAAGTCAACTATGGTCAAATATACTAGTAGTTTTATAAATGTAAAGGTACATGATGCAATCTAATATTCTTATATTTCAAATGCACATGTGAACCTTTCATTTTAGCATATGCATCAAAAGGATTTTCAAATGTCAAAAATGCATAATCAATGTTTGAAAAATAAAGTTTTTGAAAAAATGAAATATTGTATTCGAATACATCATAGTGTAGCCGAATACAGGTGATAAGTTAGTAGCTAAAACTGGACATATTTATTTGACTACGAGATGGTGTAGCCGTATACAAATGATAAGTCAGTGGCTAAAACAAAACATATATATTCGACTACGAGATGGTGTAGTCGAATACAAGTGCTAAGTCAGTAGCTACGACTACACATTTGTATTCGAATACAATCTGGTGTAGTCAAATACAACAACAAGTCAGTGGCAAAATTCACTCAGATATATTCGAATACATGGTTTTGTATTCGAATACGATGTTGAAATTTCAAATAAAAATTGAACACTACAGGGGTGTATTTGACTACACACAAGTTGTAGCCTAATACAACTGCGAAACAATGCAATTTTTCAATTCTGAAATGGTTATGGATCATTGCATTTGTTCATCAACTCTCTATGGAGTATAAATACGCCATAACATCAGTTTAAACAAAATCAATCCCACTACCAAACTTTAAACAATTTTCTGAAATATTCTCAAAGTTATTTTTCATATTTCAAGTACTTGTTCTACATTTTCACATCATTGAGAAAGGTTATCTAGTATAATTGAAATAATATTGGATTGATATCATTGTATAACTATTATACTCTTATTCTTAGTCAAGAACATTTTGCTGAAAAATAATTGAAGTGATTGTATTATTTGTAAAGACAGTGATGTACTTTCTTCAAGTAATCTAATCTAGGATAGTGGTGTGCTATCTTAGGAAGTTGTTAGAAGTTTGTAGCAGAGATCCTATGATGGGATTTGTATATATTCTAAAAATAATGTAAAAATCTCTTATGGTGTGCAAGAGGACTGAATGTACCATTGGTCATAAGGGGAACCACGTTAATATTGTTGTGCTAAGTATGTAGAATTAACACATGTAGGCTTTATTTAGCATTATTCTAAGTATGTAGAATTAACACATGTAGGCTTTATTTAGCTTGCATATTTAACGACGTGTTGACATAACTCTATTTCTATTTTTATCTCACTATTTAAATTTTCTCATAACTGATGACATTCTTGTACTGTTCCAAGTACATGAGAAAGCTTCTCAATTTCAAAAGAAAGGATTTGTCCATTATAAGTTGTTGGATATCATATTCAAGAAAAACAATGCTATTGGAGTACTTCACGATTCACCTACACAAGACCTACCAAAAACTAATGAAGAAAATGAGCTTGATAATCAATACCTTAACAATGGAACTGCAGGTCATGTATGTGTTGATAAAGATGATTCAGACGATGATATACAAGCAATGGAGCACGTCTCACGAAGTGAAAAACAAAAAGTACAAGTAATATCCAAAAAAGAGTCAACATACAACAAATGGGACATGATGCATCAAGTGTTTAATCCATATTATTATTCTAAACTTGGTTTGAGAATTATGAGCCAAAACTTGAACGATTTTCTTGATAAATGTGTTGGTGTGCTTTCTAAAGTAAATTTGGTTCATGAAAAGTTTTTTGAAGAATGTGCTAGGATTCTTAAGAAAATTTATTTGCTTACTTGAATATTTACTCGTGTTAAAAATAAAGTTAGTATTTTGAGATTTTGTATGAAGAGTAAATGTTTGCATTTGGAGTTAGTTGATAGTTACACTACTACACCTTTCCTTACTCCTTTTGTTATTGGCAAATCCTTTAAACTTCCATATGATACATCTAATTTTTTCGAGGGACTTGTCTTGTTTCAAAAAGAACCTTCATTTGTTTATGATGAAAGGAATGTCTATGAGGCTCAACTTGCTTTAAAGCATTTGAAAATACAAAGTAACTTCTTGTTTGTCATCAGTTCCAATTAGAGGAAGGTAACATTAATACTTAATGTCAATTTCAAGATGTTTAATTTAATCTCTATCTTGAAAACTTCTTATATTGAAAATGAATATGTTGGGTTATTGAATGCAAAAGGTGAAGTTGTGCTTCACCTACTTGTCAACTATGGTGGTTTTTCACAATTTTAATTTGATCCCAGTGGTAGCGTTAACATTATTCTTCATGTGTTTGACTTGTGTTTTTCTTCTAGTAGGTTATGATTGAGCTAAACTCGAGATCGAATTTTCTCTAAAAGGGGAGAATGATGAGTATATAAAATGCATAACCAAGTAAGGAAGCATAGAGGATATTCAAGGTGTTGGACTCCAATGGCAAGAGCAAGGTCAAAGAAGGCAAAATAGGTTCTAAATAACTTGATAACCAATTTATTTGAAGCAAGTACAATTCATGAAGAATTGAAGCCCAAGATAATCAATAGCTTAATCAAAATTGAAGAAGTTAAGGAATGAAGGTTGCATCTATGTGTTATCAAATTTTAGTATTAGTTTTAATTAAAGTAGTAGACTGAATTAGTAACAAACTTTAGGTCTAATTGTAAAAACTTAAGTCATACCAAATTTAGAGAATTTGTAAGGAGATGCCACTATCAAAGGCAAACCCCTTTTTTTTCTTTTTTCAAGGAGATTTTGAAATTATTTTTGTGAGGCTTTGCTCTCTAGAGTTCTTAAAACAATTCAATTTGAACTTATCAAGGTTGTTAATCCTTGTGGAGTTCCTTTGGCTTATCAATCTCTAGATTGTGGCGCCGTTTTATTCTTGGTTCATTTGCTGAATAATAATCGAGTTTCCTTTACATAAAACCCTACTACACAAATTCTACCAATTTTCGTGTTTAATAACCTGCGATCATATATCGAGTTCTACATAATTTTTTTTAGTGATTCGACAGCCTAACTTGCGTTTCGGAACATCATCTTCTATCTCGTTTTGGAATCGTCGAATTCTGAGTTTTATAGCTTGGTTATTTGGTTCTCCAACTAAACGTGATTTTGACTGCAATATGTAAGTTTGCAACCTAAAATGATCCTTAAAATGATTCATAAAAAACAAGATTATATTAAAAAGTATTCTGCAAGTTACCTACTTGAAAAGAAATAAACAAATTTCTCGCTTTAGGTGGAACAATTCACCGACTAGTTGACTAAACATAGAATTCATATAAAAATTGTGTTATCAGCGGGAATATATATATATATATATATACATATATATATATATTGGATAGAATAACATGTTGGAAAAGTACTTTACGCTTGCAGTAACAGTTAATAGCGAGCAACAAATTGAGAACGTTCTTATCAAATAACTTAGTTATCGATATTTATTCTAAAACTCTTTTAATAACAAATTAGTTATTTAAAATCTTTTTAAATAATAAAGTAATTTATAACAAAATTTAAGATGCTACAATATCAAATGTTTGAAATTCTATAAATCTTTAGAGTTTTAGTTACAATCACATTGCAAGCTCAATTTTTAATGTTTACGCTTTATTTATGTTTAGGAGTAACACCAGAAATCTAGGTTTGTTTTATTGATTATAACTTTGATTTTTAATTATTTACTTAGAAGATGTGATGGAGAAAACTTACTTGGAGTACACTTAAACGTATCAAAGAAATTAAGATTATTTAGACTAGTATGGTATGTATTGATTGAGTTAAAGATATTAAATAAGTAAGTGCTAGAATGGTGTGTAGTAACTAAATTTTTGACAATAATTTTTTATATTCATGTGATCGCGTACACACTTACATGGAGTCTATTGTTAGTGGAACAATATATAACATACTAAAAATATTGGGAGAAGTCAAGAAGCGATAAGTATTATTTTCTTTAAAAGTTATATATTTTTTATTTTAGAGATTTTCACATAATTCATACATAGTCGACAAAATGAAAAAGTTAAAATTTCAATATTTATAAGTCACATAATTCACACAAGTTTTTAGAATTTCACACAGTTCAATCAAATAAAATATATCTATTTTACGATTTTCATTTGTATCAAAAAACTTTCTTCTTGAAAAATGTATCAATTTTCTTATGTTTAAATATCGTGTCAATCTTAACAAAATACATAAATTAATTAAAATAATTTACAATTAATAAATAGTATCTCACTAGATCATATATCAATTGTTATCATTTAAAAATTGTTAATATGTAGTAGTTGAGTTGCTAACTAGGGTGTTAGAGTTTGTCTGTTCGAAATTCGGTTAGTTTATCCTTCGATATTAGATATTTTATCCATATATAGAACTTATTGTATTAATTTTATTATATTTTATTAGTATAAATTTTAAGAGATAGAGAACAAATTGAGCCGCATAACTCACATATAATTTGGTCTTGAAGAATTACACTTAAAATTTTATCACATATTTAAGAAGCAAAATTAATTAATTATTTTCTATTATATTCAAAAATCTCATAAAGAAAAGTTATTTTCAAATCCTTTAAGGGCACAAAAAGTACGGTATCACAACTGGTTAAATCAGACTCTAAACACTATTTTATAGAGAACATAAAATATAAAAGACCCACTAAGATTTAATAGTGTTATGCCATAGAAAAGAAAAATACCAATGATTATAATTTATAATT
>JBBPBS010000206.1:1393292-1404350 GCA_037974835.1 Cicer judaicum
TAGTAGTGTGTCTTTTAAATATCTTTTAGATGAATTTTAAAAAAAGAAAATCATCATTCATTAATTATAATTTATTATTAAATTATATACTGATCAAATATTTTTTACTCATTTTTAAATTAAAAGATTATATTTCACAAATGAATTATTAATATATATATATATATATTTGTGTTATATATCTACCTTGTAAGAGGAATTACCTTATAACGAATCGATCAATATTAAATATTTGTCATGTATAGTTTGTACTCTAAACAATAATTGTTACATGACATGTCTTTTAACTAATTTACTATTAAAGATAAATATACAATTTGTTTTATCTTAAAATTATTTCACTTTAAAATTGAAATTTTAATTAACGGTTTTGAAAAGAAAATAGCTATGAAATTCAAGAAACAATAAAGCATTGAAAACTTGAAAATTAGTGTACAATCACATTTTAGTAATCAACCGTGACCCATTATACAAAAAGGTTGCTAGCAATCAACCAAAGCATTCCTTATTCGGACTTTGATTCTAACCAATATTTATAATTGCCAACATTATAGTTCAGATATAATCACCAAACAAGAATACAATTCATGGTTGCGTGAATTTATTTGTAAATTTTTTTATCAATGGATATTTATGGTAGGTGTATAAGTGTAACAATTTGATTGAATTTTAATATTTGTAAGTTAGCATTATAAAAACAGGAATATTTAGAATTAAAACAATAGAAAGTTTGTAGTAAAATACAAATGATTTTCACTCTAAAAGTAAGGTTCAAAAAAGATGACCGATTGTTTATACATTTCATTTTAAACATTAAATCATTATAAAATATTTTTTTTATAAAAAATAGAATATATATATAAACAACTGATTAGATATATACATATACATTTATTTGTAAACATTATTTTTATATGGTCATAATTTTTATTTTATTTTTTTATCTTGAATGTACTCTTATTTCTTTTCTTTTATGTTGACCAATTGAATGTACTATTATTTCTTATATTTTATATTTCGTGTTTTATTTTTACTTAAATTTTGAATAATTTATATTTAATTAGAGGTATTATACAATGTGTTTCTTTCAAATATATTTTGATTGTATCTTTTTTGGAGAGTATTTTTTACGACAAAAATACAAAATAATATTGAGAATAATAAGACATGACTACTTGATTTTGATTATTTTTTATTGTGAAATGAAACTATGTTATGACATATAATCCGTTTTCCGTTTTCCATTTTAATAATATTATTAATTTTAATAATAATAATAATAATAAAAAGAAAATTATATTATAAAATAAAATACATTAAATTTAATTAAAAAAAATACCACAAATTGAAAAAAAAAACATCAAATTTAAATTAAATATTTCCATCTAAATGTTCTCCATTTCCACATCTACGCGGTGCGAACTCGTCTAGCCCTTTGTACGGCTTGAGGTTGTTGTGGTTGATCCTCAATTTGATCATTATCCTCGTTATAATATGTATGTGGATTAGAACCAATATCATCTGCGTCCGTATAGTTTTGAGTTTCGACGTTATACATGGAATCAAAAACATCACAAGCCGACTCAGAAGTTGTGCAATGAGTATCAAACAAATTATAGAAAATTTCACTTCTTGTCGGATGAACGGGAGTTGGTATTGTTGGCACTGAAGAAACGTAGTACTGAGTTGGTATTTGCAGATTCATGTAGATGTGGTGGTGATGATAAAGATGGTGTTTGGTGCATGGTATGTTGTTGTGAGAATGATTGAGGGGTTGAGTGAACATCAGGATATATTGAAGGTTGCAAATGTGGATGACGCAGGTATCTTTCCATATATATATATATATATATATATATAACTTGGTGTGATGTCTGAACCAACTCATATATTCTCTATTGTGGTGTAAAACACCTTCTACGAATTGACCTTGTAATACGTAATTATGACGTTTATTCCAATGTTGAATTTTATCTTTCCAAACAACACTCCAATTATCATCAATGACACGCCTCATGTCGACCTCATGGTAGATTGCCATATCATCCGGTGGTTGCGGGATTTGTTGATGGAAGCTGAACTGAAGCGCTGCTTTATTTACATGATATTTTTCGACGATATGATAACAGTGCAGATAGGTACATGCAATCCAAATGTTCATCTCTTGTTCGGGTACCTCGTGTTGGAACCCAAGATACGGTCTCCAACGAAGTTGATATGTTAAAAATAGACTAAAGTAAATATTAAGAGGTATAAAAAAAATATAATTAAAAAGTGCAACTAAATGTGAATGAATATATTACTTCCTTAACCATCATATGATCGATTGTATTTCGGTATCCTTTTATGTCGTTGTGAGGAAGTCTACTGAAATTTAGACCACAAAAATTAAATATGTTGAATATAAAAAATAAAATAAAAATGATAAAATTAGTAATATGGTAAGTAATAAGTTTTAAAAAAGGAAAAATATATAAAAATTATTTGCAACAGTTACCTTTGTGCAAGTGGAAATATCGATGCACTGAGTGCATATGGAGTGACACAAATCAAACGATACCATGCCCAATTTTGCAACAACATTGCATATCCTCCCATCGATATTACGTTGGGTTTTGTAGCAAGACATAATTTTCTATAGAGCGTTGCTAAAACTGTTGAATCCCAATTATATTGTGATGCTTTATTTAAATCGTTCAAGAGTGAAAGATATTTTAAATGCACACGATAGTTGGATTTGTACAACATCAACAATCCTTCAATCATACGTAGTATGTATGCTCTACACGATGCTTATTTTTTCTACTTCAGATGCATTTTTACCAACATCGTCAAAAGTATCTTTAAGCCGTTTTAATTTAATAAAATTACCCCTCGTTGCTTCCTTAGGTGGGATAACTCCTAAGTATTCTTGACAGACGTCTTTAACATTCACAAAATTTGAATCGTTAACAGGAAAATCATACATATTTAATCCTAAAATATAGTATACGTCTTCTAAAGTTATTGTGCAATCACCAATTGGGAGATGAAAAATATGAGTTTTTGGTCTCCATCTTTCAAATATAGCAGTCATCAGACCAATATCTATTTTGTATTTTCCATGTTTGACCACTTCATCAAATTCTGCATGTTGCAAATATGGTAATATGACTTCATTCGGTTTTTTCTTGACATGACCATGACATTTCAGTTTGTCATTGGAGGGTATATGAAATTAATAATATATAAAATATTGCGCTAACATATTTAAAAATAATATATATGACAGTAATATAAAATACTCAATATATATGACACTAATATAAAATATTTACAAATGCGTTAATTATCGAATTTTAGCTATGTGATTCATAGTTAATTCCATTAATAAAACATAAATTTTGACTTTGAATGTTGAAGAAATTTTCAGCTATGTGATTTAAAAAATTTAGATTAAGAATGTTGGAGGAAGTGTGTTTGAAAACGTTGGTTTAGAGTCCTTATATAGGAAATCGCACTCCCCAGTAGCGATCTATTTGGGACGTCGCATCCCCAAGTTGCGAACCTTGTGGGACGTCGCATCCCCAAGCAGCGATCCCTTTGAGACATTCTAGCAGCAACCTTGCTCTTCTAAAGAAAGTCATTAAGAAAAAGTTATAGCTCATCGACAAAGTCACAATAACTGATATAGTTTATCGACACCTCGTCTTCTTTGGTAAAAATGCAACCAGGTTTGAACTAATGAAGGTTTACTACGATGAAGATGTTCAATTGATGTTTGATGTTTATGCATTGTGGTCACAACTCGGCACCATTGAGTTATATGTTACATTTCAAGGGGGTCCTACTTCAACAAACATTGATCAACCATCAACCTCAAACATGCCTAATCCCAACTACATCCCATCATTCAATCATTTTCAACCTGACTACATTCCATCTTTCGATCAAAGGAACCCTTATCAACTCGACTTATATTTTTCCATGACAACACTATGAAGTTTCAAAACAAGGATGAACGCGTACATGCAATCAAACATTATCATTTAAAACAATCATTGAATTTTGTGGCACAAAAATTAGATTTAGAAGTGTATGTTATTAATTGTTCAAATCGAAATTGTTTGTTTTGATGCAAAGCTTCAAAATGCAAAAAGAATTAATTGTGGATGATTGATAAATTGAATGCGTCTCATAATGTACATATCCTGCAATGTCACAAGATCATACGAAGTTCGATTCTAACATGATATGTACAAGCATAATGCAAGTTATGAGAGTAGACCCTTCAATCAAAGTGAAGGTCATTATTGCTCAGATTCAGGCTTTGCAGAACTAAACATTTAGTTAAAGAAAATCTTGGTTGGGAAAAAATAAAGTGATCGAACAAATTTATGGCAATTGTGAAGAGTCTTACAATCAACACCCACGATGGTTATTGGTTATGCAAACGTTTGTTCCAGGAACCAAAATTGAAATGGAAACGGTCCCAGCTTATCATGAGAATAATTTGATAAATGAGATGAGAATCTTTCATAGACTATTTTGGGCTTACGTTTCGTACATTTATGCATTTAAATTATACAAACCAATTGTACAAGTTGATGGAAGTTTGTTGTATGACAAGTACGAGGGTACTCTATTGGTAGCAGTTGCACATGATGAGAATGACAATGTAATTTCTATTACTTATGCTTTTGTGGAAGGTGAGACAAAAGAGAGTTGAAGTTTCTTTTTTAGAAATTTGAGAAAATACATCACTCTACATGCCAACATTTGTTTGATTTCAGGTAGACACAAATCTATTAAGAGTGCTTATAATAATCAGAATATCAGGTGGCAAGATCCTCCCTCAAAGTATGTGTTATGCGTCCGACATATTTCACAAAATTTTGCTAGGGAATTTAAGGATAATGCTTTGAAGAAAAAGGTTATTTCTATGGGTAATAATGTCATTCTTACTTCTTATAATTAATGTAATTTTTAATAATTTAATTTTTACTTTTTATAATTAGTGTAATAATGCATTATCTATTGTTTCAATAAACGTTACTCAATCAATATGCCTACATATCGATACTACCGCAGAGAAATCGACATCGTAAACCCAGAAGCTTTGAAATGGTTAGACAACATACCACGACAAGATTGGATTCAAGCATTTGATGGAGGTAGCCGTTGGGGTCAGATGACCACCAACCTTGTGGAGTCGATCAACCAAGTATTAAAATGACCACACAACCTTCCCATCATTGCTTTGATCCAATCAACATATCATAAAACAGGAACACTATTTCCAACCATGGCAAAACAACACGCATCAATTTTAGCTTCTGGTTAGGTATACACAAAAAACATGCATTAATTTATGAAATCAGAAATACGTAAATCCAATAGTCATAGAGTCGATAGTTTTGATCGAAGCAACCATACTTTCATGGTCCACAAGACGGTAAATCCAAGAGAAGGGCGACCAATTGGTAATTTCAGTGTAAACCTTCTTAATAATTGGTGCAAATGTGGGAAATATCAAGCTTTACATACGCTTTGTTCACATGTGATAACAGCATGTTCTAGCATCAAATATGATTATTGGAGCCTTATACCTGATGTGTACAAGGTGAAAATGGTACTAAAAGTCTACGATGAAAAGTTCCAACCCACACCAAACGAATGATATTGACCACAATATGAAGGTGTTAAGGTGTGTCACAATCTACTAATGCGGAGAGTCAAGAAAGATCTTCAAAAGACTAAACGCATTAGAACATAAATGAAATCTACAAATAGAGTCCCAAGAAAGTGCAGATTATATCGGGTCTCTAGTCATATTAAGAAATATTGTTCAAATGCTATTAGCACATCTGTTCAAAATTAATGTATTTTTATTAATAGTACTTTTAATTTTTAAATATTTTAATTATTTATAATTTATTAAATAATAATTAACATTATTAATAATATATATATATATATATAGACACACACTAGTAGATGTCGCATCTCCGGGGTGCGACTTACTATTAAGGGTCAAATTTTTTTGCTTCAGGTCGTTGCATCTCCAAGTTGCGGTTAGCAACTGAGTCTAAAAAGTAGGACATTTATGTATTATTTTTTTTTGAAGCGTGACATTGTGGTGAAAAAAAAATATTAAAAAAGAAAGTCTAATATATACCTTAGTACTAATAAGAAAAAAATATAGACTAATTGTAAATTATATACCAGTGAGCTTCATAATACGAGATCAAGTTTATACTGCCAGTAGAATGAATGCACATGTTACAATAACTCAACAAGGCTTATTCATGCGTTTGTAGATTATTAAGAAAATACATTATGAAAAAGCAACAACCAATTTGAGATTAGCATCTTCAGAATCACTTCTAGAACAATTACCTCCTTCACCATTACCGACTTCATCGCCTCCATTTCCATCAGTGGCAGAATAAACGAAGAAAACAATGGGATTCGAAACAAGGGCTACAACGACAGCACATGTGTGGAATGAAGGTGACATCGACACAAGCAAAAAAGGCAGAGGAGCACTTATAATTCAAAAATTCAGTTGAATCAACATATATAAAAACAACAATGAAATCTATACACTGATATTTGTTAGAAAAAAGTTGGTTTATATTGACCCTCAACTATTTTGATGATAATTAAATAATTTTGTGAGAATAATTTATGTTTTAATGAATTTGTTTAAGTGTGCATACTCTTTAATATATGTGTTTTAAAGACTCCACATAATATCCTTTGTTCAACAAAGAAAGAAAATAATCAAATCAAGGCAATGTTGTGTGACTTTAATAAATGTTTTATTCGTCTAATACTGATCAACATGCTCTCAACGCGCCTATGTTAAATCCAGTTAATGCAAGCTCACTCTGATACATACATTTGAAAAATATGATAACTCAGGTTGATCTCTAAAATCAACACTCTCTAAAAGTCAACATTCTAAAAGTCAATTTACTAAGCAAACACTTTGAAGAAGTCAACAACACAACACCCTCTGTTCATCAAATTTAAACTTATCATCTGACTAAAGAAATTTAAATGACATAAATCGATGATATTATCCTCTAAAATTCTTACGATTTTATTAAGATACGCTGAATTCATTCTAAAGACAAATATAAACAAATCTTGAATGTTGATTCAACATGTAACACCCCCGATTTTCACAGTAAACTTTTTCTTTTTAAAATCAAACATTTCTCAAAAATCATTTAAGGAAAATTAATTAACAATACGTTTATCTAACTACTCCTATAAGTTGATCATACACTTTTGTTTGAAGGCAATTGGGTACCATTAACACACTAGCTACATCCAACTATCTGCATTGAATTGATAATCGAATCCATTTGTTACACCTTCAAAACACCAACACTTTTTATTTTCAACAATTATTTCTCAAAAACAATCAATAGTTATCGATACTAATAATTTGATTACTCCTATAAGTTGATCATACACTTTTGTTTGAAGGCAACTGCGTATACCACTGACACACTAGCTACATCCAACTATCTGCATTGAATTGATAATCGAATCCATCTGTTACACTTTCAAAACACCAAACACTTTTTATTTTCAACAATTATTTCTCAAAAACACCAAGGACTAATTTTTTTAGAGTTTTAAAACTCAATCAAAATCATAAAAAGAAATTCTACAGTTATAAATTCTAGAGTTTCAATCTCACCGCCAATTTGATGTCAATTATCTAGATTTTTTTTTCGAGACTCAAGGGTCTATTTAAACAGGTTTTTTAAAATTACAAATATTTGATCTCAAATGAATTTCAAAATTTATAAAATTACATATTTGACTCAAGGGTTTATTTTTCTAACTTCTTTAAAATTTATTAAATTCCCACAACTCAAATTCTCTTAAAATAATCCAAATGAAATCAATTAATTTCAACATATATAGCTTTGTTTCAAAAAAAAAATCTAAATTTTTTTGTCGTAAACATTTTGTTTCTTTTTCCGTAAATTTTTTAATATCAACAATTATAAATATTTCAGAGTCATTTTTACATTTAATTTGATGTCAATTGTTTTGATTTATGTTTAGACTCAACGGTCTATTTAAACAGGTTTTCTCTAAATTATATATTTGATCTCAAATGAATTTTATTTGAAATCACATGTTTATTCTAGAGCTCTTATTTCACAATTAAGTTTAAAAAGCATTCTCCACTTTTTTCCCAAAGACATTAATACGCAAATAGTAATTTTAGTCCAAAAGTTAACCCTTACACAAATACCAAAAAATTTCTTAACTTTACTAATTCAAAATAGTTATTAAATTTTTTTTGTTATCAGTTCAAACTTATTACTCAAGTAAAAGTTAAGAAATTATATGTTTAGTTTCTTGAATTATTTAGTCAAAACACTTAAGCAAAAACCCCAACTTCATTTTACTTTCATAACTTCAGTTTCGTGGGTGAGGTAGAGAAGCGATGAGTTTCTCACCTAGAAATCTTTATCTCTTTGGGATTCTCTTAAGTAATAGAACAACTTTGTAGTTGGAAGTTTTTGAATTTGAATAAATTTGTAGTTGGAAGATTTTGAGTTTGAAGCTTCCTTTAAGCTCAAAAATGGAGGTGGAGAGTGACGGTTTGGTGTTTGTAGAGAGATGGAAGAAGATGAGAGAAAAAATGAGAGTAAGAAAAATGGGAGGAAGGACACAAGTTTCTTTATAAAAGGAAGACTTTTTTATTATAATTGTTTTCTCATTTTTTCTTCAATACCAAATAAATGGTCTTAATATCAGTCCCTAAAAAATATCTATGTATTTTCATAAATACATCATTATACATTTAATCACTCTTATACACATCACATCACTCACTTTCAAATTTATTTTAGAAATTTGTTTACTCTCATCGCAATTTATGTCACTAATAAATTTAATTTTAATTTACTACTTTTAAAATATTTGTCGATAATTATTTTTTTATTTTTTACAATGAAATTGATTTTGTAAAACACATATTTTTGATGAAGACAAAGACCAAGAAAATGTGTTTTTAAAAAAAATCGGAAAAAATTATTTCTCAAAAAAAATAAAAATTGATTTTTAAATTGAATTTTTTGAAATCTATTGCGTAATTAAAACCGATTATTTAACCATAACTAATTTTATAATTGATTTTAAACCAAATAATGGATTTGGTTATAAATCTAAATTCAAATATTGGTTTTAAAATAGATATGGTTTCGATTTTTTAAAAAACCAACCATGCACAGCAGCCCTAGTAGTAGCTATCCGCGAAGAAACAATTCCCTTTTATAATTGGTTATTTGCCAAAGAATCTACTATACACCTTACGTATACACCATGGTAGTCAGAATCGCGATTCGGTACGTAAAATTGTGCTTTGGCGATATTGAGAACACTTATCATGCTCGTACTTGTATTTGACTGAGATTGATTGGATCGCCGTGCTTAATCGTAGAAGCGTTCAAATCACGCGATTTCTCAGTACAAATAAAGTTACATATAGAGAATTTTTGTGGGTTGGGTGAGCGACCCTGTTGCAAATAAGTCTCTTTTTTTTTTTTGTTAAAAACGATACACTTGTCGTTCAATCCTATGTTCTCTTTTCTGATGAGTTATACAATGGGCTTTATTTTGGGCCTCTCAATATTTTTCCATTCTTGTCTTTGTGAATTGTGAGCTGACTTCGCATATTCTCTCTCGAATGGTTTTTTCTTTTATTAATCACTATTAAAAATTAAAATCAATATTAAAAATTATTATAAAAAAAAAAATATATATATATATATATATATATACGATTATTTTAATTTTACTTATATTAATATCTATAAATTAGTTACATTATAAAAAATTTATATTAAAATATATTTAATACTATAAATTTATATTATAATAAAGTATAAATAATAATATTTTATGTATAATAAGCTCTAATTAATCTAACCAATGTATTCATTTAATGATGAGATTGTAATGCAAACAATAGAAAAAATAAGTATAAGCTATTACATTAAGTTTAAGTTTAATTAGATGTGGTAGCCTAAGATGTGGTAGCTAGGACTCTTCAAAAAATTCGGTTTTATGCCTCAAATCTAAAATTGAATTCAAATCTATTTTAAATATTCAGTTAAAATCACATGGTTATAATCCGGATTATTTATTAATCGATTGGTACCTTATTATGTTTAATATTTGGATTTGGTTTTTATGCACTCAACCTCCAAAAATCCTAAATCTCAAAAACTTTTTTGAAAAAATATCATAAATAAAATTAAAAAACTTCTGTTTTTTCAAAAAATATTTAAATTGAATTTTTTCTCAAAAAATTTGTTGAGAAAAGTTTTAAAAAAAATTTATTGAGAAAAAATTAAAAAAAAATCAAGAAAAATTTAAAAATAAAAACCGATTTTAAAATTGAATTTTTTAAAACCGGTTGCTTAATTAAAAACCAGTTATTTAACCATAACCAATTTTATACTTGGTTTTATAGCTGGTTTTAAACCAAATAATGGATTTAGTTATAAATCTAAATCCATATATTGGTTTTAAAATAGATATGGTTTGGGTTTTGAAAAACCCAGCCATGTACAACTCTACTAGTAGCTACCAGCGAAGAAACAATTCCCTTTTATAATTGGTTATTTGTCAAAGAATCTACTATACACCTTACGTGTACACCGTGGTAGTTAGAATCGCGATTTGTGGCGTAAAATCGTGCTTTGGCAATATTGAGGACACTTACCATGCTCATACCTGTATTTGACTGAGATCGGCGGGATCGCCGTGCTTAATTGTAGAAGCGATGAAATCGGGCGATTTCTCAATACCAAAAAAGTTATAGAGAGAGATTTTTTGTGGGTCAGGTGAGCGACCCGGTTGCAAATAAGTCTTTTTTTTTTGTTAAAAATCCTACACCTGTTGTTCAATTCTATGTTCTCTTTTCTAATGAGTTATACGATGGGCTTTATTTTGGGTCTCTCTATATTTTCCCATTCTTGTCTTTTTGAATTGTGAGCTGATTTCGCATATTCTCTCTTTGATGGTTTTTTTTTTTTT
>JBBPBS010000206.1:1409543-1428953 GCA_037974835.1 Cicer judaicum
ACAACATTATAAAAAAAATTATGTATAAAAATGACATTTAAAAAAATCACATTTAACTTATTCTAAATTAGAATATTCTAAATTTATAAGAGAAAATTTGTACAATAATCTAAATTTGCTCTAAAAAATTATAGAAAATTTTAATATATTTCATTTAGCAAAGCTTAACACAACTTACAGTGATAATTTTATATGGACTTAGAAAACAAATTTTTATTTTAATTAAAAACATAATTTTATAAAAAAATTAAATATAATTTAACTCTTTTGTTGTTAAAATAAATGAGTTTATTTTATTTACTACTCAAATATTCTAGAATAATATAGACATATGTATAATTATTTTATTAGTTATTCTATATATTACTAACACATTCTAGAGAAGTCAAAAATGTACATCGCCTCTTACCTTTTTGTGTTTGACTCAACAACAAAGACATACCTAAATTTTATGGAGATGAAATTATGATAAATGAGTATATATTACAAACCGTAGACATTTTTATTTATATATTTCTTGTTTGACGTGGATTTTTAAATCTTTTAATAATTTTTTGTATGTATATTTAGAATATTACAAGAATTTTTATTATAAAAATTATTTTTTAAAAAGGATTAATTAAACATGAATTTTTATGTACTAAAAACTTAAAAATTCATATTTAATTAATATTTTATTAAAAAAAATCTAAATTCTTATAATAAAAAGGATGGTTAAACTGTATTTAATTTTCTTGATGCAATAAAAAAATTAGTTACATTTTCTAAACTATCTTAGTTTTTATTGATTTTTGTATGTGAACTTATTATGTTGAACGATATAATAATAATAATAATAATAATAATAATAATAATAATAATAATAATAATAATAATAAATAGAATAAAATTAGTTAAATATTATTTATATTTTCATCCATCAATTACAGTTACTTATATATATCGATTGTTCCTTATTAATTAATTGGATAGGAGGAATTTAAGAATAAAGGGAAGATTGGAATTCTTTGATGTGGACATGAATATCATCTCGATTGCATAGCAAAATGGCTTGTTGTAAAAAATGTATGTCTTCTATGCAAATCAGAAGCTTTGCCTCTTCCAAAGAAGGAATAAGACCCATGAATTTAATCTTTATGCATATCCATACTTCTTGGATAGATTGGTATTTGAATATAATATAATGTACTTGCTCAACACCATAATTTAGTATCTATCAACTTGTACATATATATACTTTGTTATGTTGGAGGTATTTTACTTCACGTAATTATTAAATATGGCTAAAATATGTTTCTTGTTATGTAATATATGTTTATTTTATTATTTGGTACTTGTTCAACTTTTGAGTGTCATACTTACAAGATATAGAATTAGAAATATCTCAATAATTCTTTTGTGAAGTATATTATACTTCTAAGATTTTATTTTACTTTATAATTCTTTATTTTAGTATAGTACTACTTTATGATCTTGATTCTTTTATGTTTATTAATTTGAACTCGTGTTTTAGAGTTTAAAGTTAATGTCATGTACATTGTAACTTTCTGAATTAAAATTTCTCTTGTAGTGTATTTCACATATCTTTATCCCTTGTAGATCCTATTTTTCTTAGAAAGATACCGACAATGTCCTCTTTTGCAAAACAAATAACATATTTGAATCTCTCTATTTATTTTTTTTCAATCATTTTATGAGTTGCATTGAGAGTTAAATTTTATGCATAAATAATAATAAAATCTTTCATTGAGAGTTAAATTTAATTAATATTTTATTAAAAAAATTCTAAATTCTTATAAATAAATAAAAGGATGGTTAACATATCTCAATCATTATTACGAAAAGTCCTTCAATTTTCAATAGAGAGATAAAAAATGAAATTAGAATTTTTTTTTGCTTTTAACAAATATATATTTTTAACTTGACTAAATTTTGAATTCCTTTTATTTCTTTCTTTCTTTTTATTCCTTTTATTTCGTCTTTTCTTGTTTAAAAGTCTCCCCTCCCCAATCCTCTAAACTTAAAAAAATTTCGAGACTAAATCCAAAATGTCATAATTTTAGAGGCAAAAACTTATTTAAACCAAAATTATTTTACCTTATAATTTATTTCAAATTAGTTTTTAAGCTAAATATAATCAAAGTTAACTTTTACTTTATTGTTAAACCTCTTATTTTAATTTTAAAGTAACAAGCTTGACCTAAAGCCCTTACAACCCATGCAATCTCTTTTTTGTTACCTTTAGAATTTAGAATTTAGGTTGTATTGGAATTTAGAGATTTCAGAGATTTTAGGTTCGATGACATAGATGAAGATTCATTTAAAAGAACTCACCTTTACAAGAACAACTTTGACCATATCTATAATCTCAACAAATTTATAAAAAATTGAATACCGCAATTTAAAACATAAATGTTATACCCAAAGCAGCAACAAATGAATTGAATAACGATTACTCACAATGCAATAAATATATCTTATCATTTATCCATGTAGTTTGTTTGAAATTTTTCATAAATTCTATATGAATTTCTCTTTTGCTCATCCAAAAATAACAATAAATTCGTATCATTTTCTTTTTCTAAACGGGAATAGGCCTTCATAACATAGCTGAACTCTTGTCCATACATGTAGGATGCACATGCTGCTTTGTATGTGAGTAACTGTAAATCACCTGCCCAATATAACAGGTGGTAAGTTAACATGGCTGGCTAGAATTAAACTATAATAATGCAAGAATGTATAGAAATGTGTGTAGTTAATTTGATATGTAAAGTCAATTAACTATTCTACTTTTTAGGTAGTTGTTACCATAGTCAAACTCTTAAAATGATACTACCCTGGGTCCTAAATATAAGAGACAGTTTGATCAACAAAAACTGATGTATTTAATTTAACCCAATAATATTAAAATCCATGATTGATTGATAGTATAAAATAACTTAAAACTTTAAGTAGATCAAATTAAATTTAAAAAATATATATACCAGTTCCAATACTTGATTCAAACTTGCTATTGCTGAAATATCTTGTTAGCCACCACCGACACCGAATATTCCAGGATTTTCCTGATATGCCCTCTGTAAATATTTTTGGGGTTTTGCGTAAGGAGCAAAGTTGCTCCTGCCTATCCTCATTTCGAATGGAGCATGCAGACATGCAGTCTTCTTCAAGGAGAGACAATTTAGAAAAACATAAAGAGAAGACCCTCCATGTATTGTACTCAGCATCTGTAGCATCCAAATGTAAAGCAATCATTTCCACAAGAGATTCAAGATTATAGTCACCTGCAACATATCAGAAGAAAACAATTCATGACATAGTGTTTGATCCATATAAATCCCTCACCAAAAGACCAAGTCCTTCAGGTTTATTATAGAAGGAAGAGTAAGGCAGATTTTAGTGTTAGTTAGAATTAGTTACTTTCTATTTCTACTGTAACAACTGATCCTCATAAATGGGATCAGCACTCTCTTTGAGAAGGTCAGTATTTTACTTTTAGAAAACACTTTGGTGTGAACTAGAGAATGCTCTGGTGGAGGGGATAAGATTCCTTTGGGTAATCTTTTCCTTGTTATCAATAAAATAGAGGTACGAATAATTCCCTTTCCTCTATCTTGCAATCAAGGAACCTAACAATTGGATGGAAAGGATGCAACTAAATGAGACATGGCAGACTTTTGAGAATGCAGTGCTTAGGAGATTCCAGCCAAAATTTCAACCAGATATTCCAGTTTGGGTTCAAGACGAAGAAGCAGAAATTGGATAGTGGTAGCAGTAGAAGCATCTATGGATGCTGCCCCATTGGTGGCGTCAACGAACTGGACTGGTAGTAGATAAAAAATGGAACGAAGAAAAGAATGAATCAAAAGCAGTCTAATCGAGGTGGGTTGCACTCAAGCTAGTCAAACTACCCCTATCGGTGTTGCAGCATTGTGGTGCATGTGGCTTGGCTACCAAGGGCCTCCAGTTTTTCAAGCTTATTGTAGTCCAACAAACTATCAAAACCCATCCTAGGAGAATCAAAGTTCACAGCCACACAATGTCGGCCATCCTCTGTTATGGGAGCGTGAAATCGGGATTCAGAACTCATGCAACTCGCGACAGCCAAATCCACTAGATTCAGCCATGGGGAATGAAGTTCACGGCAGCCTGGATAATTGCACAAGTGCAAGGGTGGGTTTATTAGGATTGGTACTGCTAAAACAAATCAAATTTTGAATTCAAGCTTGAACCTATAGAATCGAGTTGTTCTGGATCTAAGCCATGTCTGGGTCACAATCAAAGGTTGAATGGTGAAGCAATTGCATTTCTCTATTTCTCTTCAGCCAAACTGCTAAACGAAGGACTTGTGATGAGGACCTAAAAGAAGCTAATTAGGAGAAAACAAAGAAAATTTCAAATCAACTTTTGAATGAGTATTCTTCCAAAACAATATATGAGATCTCTCTTATTTAATGAGGAATTTCCACAATATATTGAAGTTGAGGAAAATGAGAGCCAAATTGAAAGTCTTTTAAAACAAGAGAGTGACGTGAATGAAGCTATGTTTGTGCTTGAAGGTGATCCGCCAAAGGTTTCCTCAAATGGATGCTGCTTGCAAGGAAATTCTTGATTTGAATTCTAGAAACTTTGATCATTCTACTACAAGAAGGACTCAATTTTCTATTTAAAAATAGGTCAGTTTTTCAACCACATGTAATCAGCCCAAATGTATTTCGGCCATTGGATTCATGATTAATGAGGACTAAATTCTCACTTGTGACATAACAGTGGAATTCATCCATTGTCAAAAAACAAATATGTGGACTGCACCACAGTGAATTCGTCAGTAGTTCAAGATGAACTCCAGTCTCCCCAAGTCCCAACTATTTCAGGGTTACATTTTCTTTTTTCCCCTTCTTTTCATCCCCATTCAAGCTAAAGATTGATTAGAAAATAAGGGAGACAAAGATAATAAGATATGAAAACTATTCAAATCATATGAAAGAAATTGTTAAGAATGAAGGTACCTGTTTGGTGCATCATTATGAGTTTTGCTAAAGAATCACGACATGTTGGATCCTTCTTTAATATCTCCTCAAAACAGCTACATATCAAGAGAGAGTTGTTTCGATCAAAACGCTCCAAGAGAACAGCCCGTAATCTGCAATCACATACATTAGTAACTTTGTAAACATAACAAAAGAGAATTATGTGTAAATTACCACAACTTTCTTATCTCAAATTGTGGTTTGATGACTATATGTACAAGTTGAATTCGTAGGTTTTCGATAAAGAGAAGAGAACAACAATAAAGATTACTAAACCCTATTTATAAGGATACAAGACTTCTAATTCTAATTGAATGGGAAAACAGATAACTAAAATATAACAACTAAGTAATAATGAAACAATCATAAGAGATGTTCTAGAATATGGAATTAATCCTATGAGATCATTCAAGTTCAAGATAATAATTTTCTAGTAGTCTAAAATTCCCCACAAGCTAAAGTTTGCTAAACTTTAAGCTAGTTAAAAATATACCATTGGAAAGAGAAAACTAATACAGAACAACAACTGAGCATGTCCAAGAACAACAACTGTCTAAGAGATAACGATAAACATCAGAAAAATCAGCCAATATCGTTCATGTCCAAGAACAACAACTGAGCATTCAACACATGAAACCACTGTTGACTTTCAGGAACAGCAGGCAAACACAATCGAAATTACACTCGGCAGCAGCTTGTTAGAACCAAAGAGATTGGGAATTCTAGTCCTCAATTAATTTTGATGATTATCCAAATATTTCAGTGAACAATTTATCATTTGTTATTTGATAAATTTCGTCAAGTGAGCAGATTGAAATCTTAAGTGTAAAGAACTCAAGAAGTTAGCTAGATTCAAACATTATTCGCATCAACAGAAGGAAGAGAAATGTGAACTCTCTCTCTCTGATGAAGTATCCAGCATCTGGTCAAAAGAAGCATTTCTATGACTACTGCCATAAGGAAGCTTGCATCTGGTTGTTAAGAGAAAATGTGTTTGCTCTCTATCAGGAGATGTATCATCTGGTTATTCAATAATGACATTCATCTGATCAAAGGAAGAAGCTGCTGATAGAAACTGGTAATTAACAGATTAATTGGGATAATTTTCTGAATAGATTGATTGATATCTACAGAGAAATCTTCTCAGCAGAGTAAGGAAATACAAACAAACACAAATTACACACTGGCTGAAAGTACATAAACAGAATTGGTTTCTCCAAGAATTCGCAAGCATTGGTTCTCTCTCTTTCCAAATGATCTGAAACACAACTCCACTACTCATAAAAGGACAAATTCAATGGAAATGAATTGCCACTGAGTCATAATGGTATTATTCTCAAGCCTTCAAATTCATATTCTTTCTGTTCCAAAAATTCATTTTTCGAAGAGCTTTGTGAAGTTTTAAAACCATTCATGTTGAGAATTTTTCAAAAGCAAAACTCTTTCGGTTTGAAATTGTTGCATCTGCTTAGTACAGGCAAGTTCCTTAACAGGCATAAGATTGTGTCGTTGTTAAGAGGGTGAGAAGTATAGGTTCAGATAACAAGAAAATACTCATAAGTAGTATAATCGGTTGATTAACTGATTGTATAACTGGTTGCATTATAAGATATTTTTCTTATATTCTGCCAACATATTAAATGTAGAAAGACAAGGGAGGTGTACCTAATTGGGAGTACAGAGTGTGAATTATAGCATTGTTGCTCAAGCATGGTCAGAACCTCGTTAACTTGACCTCCGATCAGCAGCAGCTGTTAACATAAAATAAAGTGAAACAATTGTTGATTACTCAAAATAATTCCATGTAGAAAACAATTTGCATATATATTGTTTCCAGCAGATGCAAAATATGCACGTTTATGTGCATACAGAAAAGGAAACATACTGCAGAGTTGCAGAACACACTCAATTGCTTTAAGCAGGTTAAGATTGAAAATTGATTTCAAATAATCCAAGCCACTGATATTTTCATATTATGTTTGTACAAATGCATATGGAAGAAAAGGCCAAATAGTAATAATATGCGCAAAGAACCAAGTATCCCAACAGCTTAAAATGGTGGGTTGAGGTTTCAAAATACATTTTGTAATCTCTAATAACACACACTTTAATGCATATAGAAAATTAAAGGTTGTGCTTCAGCCTACTTAGAGGATATTTGGATAAATGACTTTACAATTTACCAATTTTGCATTTAATTTAAGTCCTCTATGGTTGGCTCTCATTATAGAAGTTTAATAATAGAACCAGTGAATTCAAGAAAACAAAACAGAATAATATTTAATGAAAGTGATAAACTCAAGAGCTCTACAGGGGTGGAAACACAAATGAAAGGATAAACCTGAGTTCTAGAACTCCTGACCAGAGAGAAGTATCTCCTAACAACTCTTATGATAATTCTGAATGTAGTCTCCAACTCCCCTTCCCTCTCTTATAACAGAATTCCCATGAAATTAGGGAATATACTCTAACTAACTCTTATCCTCCAACCTACTAGAAGTTGGACCCAATAGGAATTGGGTCCTCTGTGTTATAAGGCCCAGGTGTCCTATCATTTAATTTGAACCATACCTTCCTTATTTCCACCCTTTTCTCCTTCCAAACTATTTGAAATTGGAAAAATGATTCACTTGAAAATTGCTGAGACTAAAATAGTTTTAAAGTGAAGTTAATTATTTTGAAAAAATGCTCAATTTTAAATCAATTTATATAGATATATACGTGTGTTATTTTGTGATGTGGCAAGATAAATTATTGAATGACGATTGTTTGGAAAAAGTTTACACGAATAGTGAAATCAAAAATAAATTCTGTTTTATTTTGGTGATGGGGGTATGTAACTACTAACTTGTTCTTACTACTACTACAGTTTAAAGCATGTTTTTAGTATATTGAACACAACTACCAATGTGAAATACTAAATGTAGTTAAGTGGTTCAAAAATTATTTGAAAAGTATGCTCCATACCTGTGTCAATGGAAGTAATGCTACAGATGCAAAGGATGTTGAGTTGAGAGCTAGTTGAAAATACTTCACTGCATTTTTATAGTAGTCACTGTGCTGATTTCTGTGCATGTCCATGAACTCCTCCAAATTGTTCTCACCCGAAAAACACAATGGCAACAACCACAAATCAAGTTTCCCTAAATAAATGCATAAGAAGATTAATATTGAAGTTATAGGTCAAATGAAGAGCTCTGAGACTAGAAATGTTTATCATTATTTAGACTGTGAAACTATTCAGAGTAGTATGCAAGACAAAATCAATATTTTTAATCTGAGTGTAAACAAAAATGAGGTTGAAAAAATTCCATATACAAACATATTGTGCATGCACATTCTCATACAGGTGTACAACCACAAGAAATAGATTTTCTTCTGTTAATTATTAATCAGAGAATAAAAAAACTTACCAAGAGCATACAAGGTATCTTGTGGAAGATCTTCACTGTTAGAAAAAGGATTATCTGTTTCTTTATGTTCATCAGAAATCATGTAAAAGCCTTCCGACTGAAAGATCTGATGTGATTTTCCTCTTTTATGGCTAGTATCAACTTCCATGGAAACTCTCATATCTTTACTAACGACAATACCCTTAGAAATTTTCCTTTCATTCATGACAGATGCATCTGAGTCACATTGATATTGAGTGTCTGCCATGTGAGACTCAACTGTAATTTGACGTTCTGACTGTGCCATGTGAGAATTTTGACATTCTGACTGTCCAACCTCATTGCTGAATGAGGTTCCCTCCATATGTGAGTTCTCTTGACAGTCAATTTGATTTAAATCTCTCCACTGAAATTCTTCGGGAATAGAAGAATACCAAAGCTCATAGAATGTCAAACCCATCATTATCTTGGAAACAGGATCAATATCAATTTTCTCTTGTTCAAGGCTAAAGAATAAACAAACAGAAAAACAAAATAAACAAGAGAGAGAGAGAGAGAGAGCAAAGGGAATACGATGAACAAAACAATTAGAGCCCAGTAAGCAAACATACTTATAACACTATTTCTCAAAACTTGCAATGTATTTTAGAATACAAATGGCAATGTATTTTAGAATACAAATGGCAATAATCATTAATACTTTACCAACCATTATGAGCAATATAAGTTTTATAGAATAAATTATAACCCCTAAAAAAGAATATAGCAGTAATGGCATGTAAAAAGTTGACAACCTTGTATATCAAAGACAAGTTTCGAAACAATCCACTCCTTGGCATCATGATGCACGATAACACATATTTATATATATAAAAAGGACTGAAAAAAGACAACCTAGGGCTGGTACAATAAAGCTCCTTCCACAGTGAGGTTCAAAATGGTCGGACCCATTTGAGTTTACTGTAAGCAGTTTGCCTTGCATTTTGCAAGACATTGGTTTCACGATTCAAACCTATGACTTTCCAGTAGTTACACAACAGCAACTATAATCATTGTGCCAAGGCTCACCTAGAGGTAAAGGGCTAAATATTAAAATTTAATATATAGCATACCATAGAGCAAGCTGATATGCATCCCCAGCATTGCCTTGCATAAGATAGAATAACATGAACTCCAAATGAACTGCATATCTGCTCTGCTTTACAAGTAAAAAACCACAATAAATATGAATGCTTAACAATCAGCCTAGCAAAATTAATTCATAACAATTTTCTGATTGCAAATATAATTTAATTATCAACTAGAAATAAATTTAGCAGAGACTTTGGTGAGATCATTTGCATTGGATAAAGCATAGTAGCACAGCCGGCTGCAACATAATGTCAATGGAACAAGCATGTAATCACATTCCTGATTGCTCTAACTTAGCTTGCACATGCAATAAATCAATAAAAAAAAGTGACAAAAATACTAAGATAATTACATCCAAAACTTGGGGAATCTTTGAAAGTAAGGCATCAATAGTGAACTGAAAGAACTTTTTACATGTGAAATTCAGCTAGTCATTATAAACAAATTGTGTGAACATTTAATATAAAGGTTGCCATTATAGAGCATTTCGGTGAGGGTGGGATAGTTTCTGAAACATACCTCTACAGGCCAAGTCTTCATTGATCCAATTTTCTTTGACCAAATGTCATAGAGATTTCTGATCCTTGTTGAATTAATTGAACTGGTAGAATGGTTTTCCACGTGCTTAAGAAGCTCCAGTAAAACCTACATATGCAGAAACATATATCACTGGTGGGTGAAAGATTCCAAATACTATATTGATTCTATATGCTATGAATTTAAAGGATATGCACTGTCAAAGGAAAAAGAAAGGGAAAAAGAATCCAATACCCAAAACTTGAAACGATTCTTCAAAGGAGAAGTATCATTAACAGTTCCTTTCAAGTAGACACTAAGAACACCACTAGCACCAACCCAATCATGCTGATTAACAAACCTACGAAGCAAATATCGCAACCTCCGACGATGTTCCGATCTAAGAGGCTTGGGAGAGAGTCCAAGAACGTAAGAAGGTCTTGTAAGCGATAAACGAATTCTCATCTCTTTTTTTTTACGCGCCGCCAGGTGTGTAGCATCGTCGTGCATGTACTCGTTTCTCTTGCGGCGGCGGGGGGTGGATTTGGTTGGTATGACGATGTCATTGTTGTTGTCGTATTCTGTTATGGGTAACAAGTCGATTTCCATTGTTGACAGAAGAACTATGGGAGAGGTGCAGTGCAGCAGTAGTAGCTACTCGCGAATAAACAATTCTCTTTTATAATACCTGTATTTGACTGAGATCGGCGGGATCGCCGTGCTTAATCGCAGTCTGGAGTCTTGACAAATTAATTCTATGGAGTTTGTGGTTGTTGACCAACAAATTATGCATGGGAGAAAGATTCACAAACGAAACTGGAGACAACGAATTTATCAGGAGCCAACTACCTGCTCTAATAGAATTCCATAAACACAACGCGAAGAGACTTTACTGAATGACTTGATCGATCGTACTGTACTAGAAAGACCATAATCCTTTCATACGCTATTTTTGATCCAATCTCGCACTTGGTCTGATCCTCTTTCTGGGCAGAAACACTGAAATCGCGCGAGTACTAAAAAAGTTACAGCATGTGTGGTTGAATTTTGTTCAACAGCCCAAGGAATGTTCGCCCTTGTTATGTTATTTCCACTGCGAGAGTGAGATTTTTTTTTTGGGCCGGGTGAGTGACCCGGATGCAAAAAATCCTTTCTTTAAAAAAACCCTAGATCTTTCTGATGAGCTATACGATGGGCTTCGTTTTGGGCCTCTCTATATTTTCCCATTTGAACTCATACTTGTCTTTGTGAACTGTGAACTTCGCATATTAATTCTCGAATTGTTTTTTCTTTTATTAGTGACTATTAAAAATTAATTATAAAATTATTATAAAATAAATATGTATACTATTATTTGAATTTTACTTATATTAATATCTATAAATTAAAATATATTTATATTATATTAAGGATATTAAGGATGTGCTAAATTATATTTTAATTTATATTTATATTTATATTATATTAAAATTTATATAAAAATATATTTAATACTATAAATTTATATTATCATAGTATAAATAATAATATTTTATGTATAATAATCTCTAATTAATCTAACCAATGAGTTCATTTAATGATGAGATTGTAATGCAAACAATAGAAAAAATAAGTATAACCTAGCACATTAACTTTAATTTAGATGTGGTAGTTGTTGACGAGGATAGGACAATTTGGAATTTCCTTCAGAAATATTGGTTTTGCTTATAAAACTGAGTCATCTATGTTGTATGGTGTGAAAATTCAAATTATATGTTCAGCTTTAATATGTTTTAAAGTTAATTCTTTGTACAATTTGAATGTGCTTCACAATTTAATAATTATTTAAAATAAATATCAAAACATGTTACTCTTCATGAATTAAAGTTATCCTACTTACAATGAGTTTAATTTTTTTAATATGGTACTGAGACATTATAAACATTGCATTTGTGCATTAAATCATGGGCGCAGATTGCTATATGTAATAGTGTCCATTAAATGCATGTCTTGTCTCTTTTTGCTCATCGGTGCCTAAAAATAAAGTTTTTTAGTCCATAGTAAGCAAGATAGTACACAAAGACAAAGTACTTAAATATAAAATTACAACAAAAAATGAAATAATTAATAAATAATTTAAGTGAATATCCAACAATATAACTAATGATTTCTAAACTACCGGTTGCTCTATCCATATATACATTATCTTGATTTATAATCGATGAATGAAAATAGAATTTGATAGTGATTTTGGTGAATGATGCATAACTAAAACGTCAATAACTATTTATAGTACTCTATCCTTTTTTATTTATGGACTAACCCTATATATCCTTAAATAAGCAAAGGTCCAAGAAATAAAATGTATTCCTTGTACAATATAGCAGCGTAGTACAACACGAATATTACTTTTTTTTAAAACAGAAGATATTAATGTTTTAATTATTTCTTTGGATCAATTTAAGTGGAGTATTATTTTTTTTAAAAGTTCATGCATAGAACACGGAGCGGAATTATGATCATTGACCATGGACAATTTCTGAAGATTTGATTTCATAATTTCATAAGGAATATAAATTTCATTTTTTTCCCCATTACCTATCAAAATGTACAAAATATATCGGAGTATCTCCACAAGTATGAATTTAATGTAACACAATTAACAAATAACAATGTTTGTTGAATAGACAAACATCTTTGAAATAAATTTATTTTTTAAATAATTTTAAAATCTCGAAAAGTTAATCTTAATTTTGTAAAAAAACAAAATATATAAGTCTCACAGTTCGACAGAATGAGAGTGGTTTTGTCTGTTCACCATGTTGTCGACTTTTTAATATAAATATTAAATAATAATAAAAACGTAATTAATGAGATAAAAATAATATTAAAATATCAAAAATAAAATAAATAAATTTTATATAAATATTATAAAATTTCAAATTATTAAAAAAATTAAATTAAAATAAATAAATAGGTATTGTGTAACAAAAAATTGATTTTAAATATTTTACTATATAAATAAAATTAATTATAATAATAATGTCATAAAAATATTTTGTTTAACTCACTGGTGTCATCGAAGTACCACATAATTAATGATAGTGGAACATTTTAAAACATAATGAAAGATAAAAAAAAATGTCAAAAATTAATTAATAGGGGACAAATAATTGAATTTAAAAATAAAGAGACTACAATTTTATTTTGAACAAAATAAATAAATCAAAAGAACATTTAAACTTAAAAAATATAGACAAATAAGACAATACATGAATTTAAATTTTCTATTGTAATTGTGTCATATAGTTATAGTTCATGTACATCAAAATTATACTATACAATAAAATTAACAAATTTGCTTCCCACACCCCTAAATTTTTTTTGAAACCCTAAATACCAAAAATACCCTCTTCACTCTTTATTCAAACCAATCTTCATCTTCACTAAACCTATCTTCATCAACCAATCTTCATCTTCACTAAACCTAACCTTCAACCTTCACTAAACCTTCTTGAACCGTCAACCTTCAACACATCTTCAAGACATTCAACATCATATTGAACATCATCTTCAACACATTCAACATCATCTCGAGTAAGGCATTGTTGTTTTTGGTTTTTGGGTTAACCTTCTTCAAGAAATTCTGTTTTCTAGATTTAATGGGTTGATGATTGTTTTCTGTTTTCTGGGTTTAATGGGTTAAGCATTCTTCATCTTTTAAACATTCTGGGTTGATGATTGTTTTCTGGGTTTAATGGGTTTTATGGGTTTAAGGATTTTCAGTTCACGTGTTCTGAACTTGATGGTGTACGTGAACTGAGATGCGTTACGTGAACTCAATTCACGTATGTGGACGTGAACTGAGTTCACGTAGGAAGGATTTATGAAAATGAAGTTCACGTACGTGAACTGAATTCACGTAGGAAGGAGTTTTGAAAATGAAGTTCACGTACGTGAACTTAGTTCACGTAGAAGGGTCATGAAGTTCACGTACGTGAACTCAATTCACGTAGGCAGGAATCAATGGCATCAAGTTCACGTACGTGAACTCAGTTCACGTAGACTATTCCTGGAGTTCACGTACGTGAACTCAGTTCACGTAGGCAGGAATTCAGGTCACGTAGGCAGGAATTCAGGTCACGTAGGCAGGAATTCAGTTTGGTTTTGTCATTGCACTTTTTCATGTTTATTATGTTTTCTGAATGTTATTGTTTATTATGCAGAAATGGTGCGAACAATGTTTACTGATGGAGATGGTAATGTTATAGAAGGGCCTGAAAGTCGACGTGTTAGACCAACCGCTTCTGCACGGGCTCACCGTGCTCGGCTTGAAATGAGGTACCAACAAAGATTGCAAAGGCAACAAGCAGAACAGGCGCAAGCAGAACAGGGGCAAGCGAATGATGACACCCATGCTGATGAGGCCCAGGCTAATGAGACACACCGTGATGAGGCCCACCCTGATGAGGCCCAAACTGAAGTAGCTGACGGATATCCCTGGGTTCCGATTGACAGATCTGTCTTAAGGACATATGGGGATCATGTTGCGACACGACTATGGGACGACGTTGTAAGTAAATATTGTAATGAAGTTAAATATTTATTTTAATGAAATTAAATATTTAATTTTGGTTAATGTGTTTCAACTTACATTTATATTGGTAATTTATTTCAGGATCGCGGAGAGTTAAGGATTTTTAGCAATGGAAAAAAATTAAAAGAAGTTGTCATTGAAAATGAAGAGGTTGAGGAACTTGTCAGAAGTTCCGGTTTATATCGATTGCTAAAATGCAGCTACGAGATGATCGACAAAGGTCTAATTTCTGCCTTTTTCGAGAGATGGCATCGCGTCACTAACAGCTTTCATCTTCCAATTGGGGAGATGACCATTACTTTGGACGATGTGTCTTCGCTGCTGCATATACCCGTCACTGGTGCGTTTTTTAGCGTGAATATATTTAGTAAGGATGAAGCTGCGGAATTATTGGGTGAGCTAGCCGGGGTTAGTCTGGCTGATGCATATACTGAGTTTAACATGACGCGCACAACCACTGTTCGGTATAGTTGGTTGCTCGATGTATATCATCAGCGATGTGCTGATCAACATTGGCAGATGGCTGCGAGGGTTGTACCTTATTTTTGGTGGATATTTTGTGGATTATGGATATTGGATATTTTGGTGTGGATTATGGATATTTTGATGTGGATTATGGATATTTTGTATATTGGATATTTTGGTGTGGATTATTGGATATTTTGGTGTGGATTATGGATATTTTGATTTTGCGATATCTATTTAGATTTCAAAAAGATAATTGTTCTAAGACAGGTGTTTCAATCGATTACCTAATGTTTAGAAATTACACGTTCATTGTATGTTTGAAAATTACACGTTCATTCAAATCATGCACATACATTGTATGTTTGGAAATTACACATTCATTCAGTTTACAATAACTTCATTTATAGTTTCTGGAAATATCTGTAACTAATGTTGAATGCGATACCTGTAAATATTCTCCTATTGTCGTGCTTCTTCGTTACAATATCTTTTCCACAAATTACTTGCTAGTGGTATAGGAGAATCTGACTTTAAATAAAGCTGCGACAGCACGATATCCACAATTACCATCATCACCGACATCAATAATGTCATCTATGAAATTATGAATTTCAACTGGCAAGCAATCTTTGAAGACGAGAACTCTTGGTTGTTGAACTTTACTAACTGATGGTCGAGGTGTGAGCTTTTGGACTGATGGTTGAGGTGTGACCTTTTCGACTGATGGTCGAGGTGCCATGTTTTCTAATTTACTGGTATCAATAGTGCTACATGCATTTGTGCCACTACATCGAATACTTGCATCCACATACTCCCACCAAGATGGATCACGCTTCGTTGATTTATCTCTATTTGATACCTTACTTTTTACTTTTTTTGGTGCACCTTTTGTTTTAACCTTGGAAACCGGTGGAAACATCGACGTTTTCGATGGAAACGCGATCTCTCGTAATTTACCTTTAAGTGAAATTTTGCCAGGTACATAAAGATCTTCAAACTTTTTCACTATGACATCTATTTCATGTTTCACAGATAACTTTGAAGGTTTACTCGATGCATCAACATGAAAAGTTAGTTTACTCCACCAAACATGAATAGCAGTCAATGGAATGGAACGTGGGATCATACTATACTTGGCTATTTCACATGCACAATGTAGACCATGAGTTGTCCTAATTGTGCAACGACACTCAGTCTGATCAATACCTACATACTTGACGCGGTCATACTCTGCCGCAATATGATCAATTGCATTTTTTGACACAACACCATGCAAATTCGCGTATAATCTGTTACTATATCGATGTACCTTTTGAATTATGCTCTTTTCAAATGATGCAATTATCTCATTGTGTTGTAATGCAATCATACTATTGATGGTTTCCCAAACACTGCATAGATCACCAATACTATCTTGTAATATCCTTTTCAAACTCCAATGCGCCGACTCAACCCTTTGTGTTGTGGTGTTCCCAAAATGCATAACTCTATTTGTCCACGCCTCAACAAACCTTTTCTTGTGAGGAATTAACCACTACTCGTGTACATAATCATAAAAAATAGAACAACTACTACAAATTCCTGCAAATATAGCCAACTTCGTGTAATACTGAGTCTCATCATAACTGTAAATAAGAGCCTCCCATGCCTCCATTATTTGCACTTGCTTCTTTTTTGGAAACACGGTCGTCTTGCACTTGGCTTTCACGTTCTTGAATATATGAAACAAGCATAATAAATTCACTGCTTTTGGAAAAACATTTTCAACCGCGTTCATCAAAGCAAGGTCTCTATCAGTAACGATGACTTCAACTTCACCACTTGTAATCTGTTCTTTCACCATTTGTAGTGCCCATATGAAGTTATCAACATGCTCAGATTGTAGATATGCAAATCCCACACAAAATGTCATTTCAGTAGATGTAACACCGATAATCTCAAGTAATGGCATTCGATATCTACAAGTCTTGTAAGTGCTATCCATAATCAATATTATGTGAAAATTATTTACAAGAGTGATAGCGTCTGGATGGGCCCAAAAGATGTCCCTTAACTCATCTGAACCTTCTACTTTCCTATATCGATACACGTATTTGTCGCGTTCCATCAATGTCAAAAGATGTTGCATTTCTGTTCTATTACCTCTAAGTGATGAACGATATGCTTGACGTGCATCGTAAACTTGTTTTATTGTCGTCAAACTTTCAACATTGTGATCCCTCAATGTCATTAAAATGTTTTTTGGTTTTACAAAGTTCTTTGTCATATCACCAAGTACATTTTTCTCATCTTGAGACAATCGGCCTAAGAAAGAGTGACCGGTCAGTTTTTTAGCCAACTCGTGGTTATGGAGACCACATATGACATGCAAATACCATCCATCACCAACACTTGATCGTGTTCCTCTCAATCTAAATGGACAATCACATTTTCTAGTCCAAGTAATCTTCGTAATATTTGGATTCTTCCATGGTCTATATTTACCACTTCTTTCACAACCAAGAATTAATTTTGTCTTTGTTCTTGGTCGTGCGGTCGCATTTTCAGATCTAAAAATCACAACAACAATTCCATTTTCCCTTCCGACCTTTCTAGCCCATTTCAATAATTCATCTCGTGTATCAAACATCACGCCGGTTGTAAACACATCAGTCAAATCAATCATAACAGGTTCAACTCCGTCATTCATAGGGTCAAAATTAGGTTCCACATCATCACACATTTCTTCAAAATCACGGTCCAAATCATCATACATTTCTTCAAACACGTCATGTTCCAAACCTTCCAAACCTTCATACATTTCATCACTATTGTCTCCCCCTTCATCCATTTAACTGCATCCAATAAATTACATTAATATAATATAACCATTGTTAAACACAATAAAAAAAATAAAAAATTGCATGTTGAAAATAGCCTATGTGAACTTAGAAAGCGTACGTGAACTGAGAATGCCTACGTGAACTCAGTTCACGTATCACTTACGTGAATTCAAATTCAGTCACCCTACGTGAACTGAGTTCACGTACGTACAAATTGGCAAATTTTTCATTCTTTACGTGAACTGAGTTCACGTATGTTCACGTGAATTCAGTTCACTTGTATGCTACGTGAATTGAGTTCACGTATGCCTACGTAATCTCATTTCACGTATTCTATAAAATCAATCAAACTCCATAACCATACGCAATCCTAGTTCACGTAACTTGTAAAAACTCATTATCTTATTAGCTACGTGAACTCAGTTCACGTGAAGGTACGTGAAATGAGGTCACGTACGAAACTCAGATCTGAAAAAAAAATACAGCTTCAAAATCCTTACCTGCTTGTTTAGATTCACGTTAATGATGATGATGATGAAGATGATGAAGATGTTCAAAGTGATTGAACTATATTGAACATGAAATGCATCAAAATGATGAAGATGAGGATGATGAAAAATAAGAATAATGAAGAAGGTTGAAGTTGGTAGTTAGTGAGAAGATGAAGGTTGAAGAAGGTTGATAAAAAGTGTTTTAATTGAAATTTAGGGAAGGGCATTTTTGGTATTTAGGGTTTAAAAAAAAATTAGGGGTGTGAGAAGTGATATGAGGGGTGTGGGAAGCAATTTTGTAAAATTAATTGTGTGATCTAAACCATCTAATCTAAAATATAAAACTGAAATATTTAAAGTACATGGAATCTCAATCTTTGTTAACATGAGGCCCTTTCCTCTAATGATTGTTAGTGTAATTATGTACTTTTCACTTTTAAAAAACAAAAATAGAAGATAAGTGCCGGCATGAAATGATGGAAGTAACAAGAATTTGAGAGAGGGGAAAGAGGGAGGAACACAAATACCTCCATGTTACTCTTCTCAACAAAAACAAAACAAAAAATAGAATATAACTAGCGTGAAGACCGACATACTTTTCCGATAAAAATAATTGAAGTACAAATATTTTTATATAGATTGTTTAAAAAATTCAGTTATTTAGTTTTATAAGAAAAAATAAAAGTATAGATAGAATAGTTTAAACAAAACGGTCAAATAAAAAAAATTACAGTCAATTTTGGTACTTTTTTATATATAAATTAAGATATTTTAAAAATTAAATATTTCTCTTGATGTAATAAAAATTAATTATTTAAAGAATAAAAAACAAACAAAGTTACGCACCTTAAAAAAATCATACTAAATTTAATATTCACTTTATATTATATCTGTAAATCCTAATTCAACTGTTAAAATATCAAAATTGTTAAATATATATTATTTTTATATCAAAATTATTAAGTTATATATTATTTTTTG
>JBBPBS010000206.1:1429257-1439582 GCA_037974835.1 Cicer judaicum
AAACGGTGTATTATAGTAGTTGTTACAATCACAACAAATATTATAATAACATTTAAATATTAGAATACTTTCTAACAATTGTCAATATATATTAAGTATAATATTTTTTTAAAAAAATATTATTTTAAGTCAATGTAAATTTGCATTTAAAAAAATTTATTTTTACATATTTTGAAAGATATGTAAATTCTTTAAAACAAATAACATTTATCAAAATTTATTGTATTTTCACACCATCATTATTAAGATTGTAAATTTAACATTATAATAAATATAATATTTAATTTTAATAATTTATAACAATAATTATATACTTATTTAAAAGAATTACGATGAAAATGACAAAAATTCATCACTTATAAAAACTAATTGATTAAAACGTATAATAACTAAAAAAATAAATGATTAAATTATATTTAAAATTATTAATTAACTAATAATAAAATAAGAGTCCATATCTGATCCGAACCACAGGACAGAGATCGTATGCCATCATTCTAGTTAATCCTGATCCAAGGCAAGATTGCCCATTCATGTCAAAAGAAGAGGCAAATAAGGCATTAAATATAACTTAAACTTGGTTTGGTTTGATTTGAAAAAGAAAAAAGGAATACTAGACAACACAGTATATAACAAACTTTTAAGTGATTACACAACTGTTTATCCTTATACTATATGTGATGGACAATCAACAACATAAATATAATTATGTAAAATAATTATATGTATATATAAATTTAAAAGTTAACAATGAGATAAAGGAGAGAGAAAGATAAGTGAGAGCAAGGGAGATAGATACCAAGAAGAGAGAAAGATAGGAAATAGTGGGATAGAGGTAAAGGAGAGAGAGAAAGCCGAAGAGGAAAGGTAGGAGAAAAATATAAAGAGAATAGAGGGTAGATGAGAGAGTAGAGAAAGAAATATTTTTTAATAAAAATTAAAATACTATTTTAGATATTGTAATTGAAATAAAAAGTTGTCTCATAATTTAGATATTAAATATAAATGATTTCATCATATCTTGATCACCATGTAGATATTAGTTTATAGAATTAAATATAATTTTGCTTTTAAATCTTTTATCTAATATTTGTTTTGTATTTTTATTGATTTATTATTCGTTTTCATCATTTATTTTTTATAAGTGGTATATTTTAGTTATTTTTATCATAATTTTTTTACACAATTATATAATTATTGTTAAAAATTATTTAGATCAAATTTTAGATAAATTACAAGGTTAAATGTGCAATTTTCATAAGATATGATAAAAATACATTAAACTCTAATAATTGTTATTCATTTTAAAGCGTGTAATAAGAACTTTTTTAAGTGTAAATTTATTATTGAATAAATAGATGTTTTTTGAAAGCATATTATACTAGATATATATTAACAATTGTTAGAAGGAATTTTAGTCAACCTTTTATAACTTATAACTTATGTTGCAATAGTGATAAAGACAAAAATACTACCACTTATAAAAATATAAATAATCAATAGAAATTAAAATAATAATAATAATAAATTATTAAAATAAATATTAAATAAAAAATAAAAATCAAATTAATTATATTTAAATTTAATTTATATATGCAAAATATTTTAAAAATTAATTAATAACATAATGACACTTCATGGTCACTAAAATATTTGAACATTATATATAATTTTTTTAATTCCGATGTATAATTATTAACTCATATTTATATGTCTAAAATAAGTAGATCTTTTTTATCATAAACTTCACTATGTTATCAATTTTTTTACGGATATTAATCAAACAGTTAGGGTCTTACTAAAGATGAAGAAATGTTTTATAAAGAAAAATATAAAAAAATGAATAGAACAAAACCATGTGTTATTTTTTATAGGCTTTCAACTAGTATATATATTCACTTACAAAGTTGATAAAAAAAAATATTCTCTTACAAATATTTATTTGTATAAGATAAATTAGACTAGAATATCGTAAGAAATATCCTGTGTTCCATCTTTATCGATGAAAAAAATATAATTAAAAAGAGACTAACAAAAAGTGAACAACCAAGTTTTTGCAATAAAAAATAACCATTAATAATATTGGTAAATATTTTGAACCTATATAAATATAAAAAACATAAATTAATCTTCGATTTAATTCATGAAATATTACTCTCTATTGCATAATGTATTAAATAATAGTTTAAGAAACTCTTTATAAATTTTAATAATTTATGAATCAATTTAAAGAAATATGGGTATTTCGGACGTCAAATAGATTGTATTAAAAAAAACAAATATTCTTCTCCAAAGAATGAGATCAAATGAGAAATATAGAGAGGCCCATCGCATAACCATCAAAAAGATCTAGGGTTTTTAACAAAAGGCTTTTTTGCAACCGGGTCACTCACCCGACACACAAAAAATCTCACTCTCGCGAAAGCACGATCAAGCACGACGATTTTAGGGCTTCTACGATTAAGCACAGCGATCCCTCCGATCACATTCAAATACAAGTACGAGCATGGTAAATGTCTTCAACATCGCAAAAGCACGATTTTACGCCCCGAATCGCGATTCATACTACCATGCTGCATACGTAAGGTGTATAGTAGATTCTTTGGCAAATAACCAACTATAAAAGGGAATTGTTTCTTCGCGAGTAGCTACTACTGCACCTCTCCCATATTTCTTCTATTAACAATGGAAATCGACGCCTTACCCATAACAGAATACGACAACAACAATGGCATCGTCATACCAACCAAATCCACCCCCGCGCCGCAAGAGAAACCAGTACATGCCCGACGATGCTACACACCTGGCGGCGCGTAAAAAAAAAGAGATGAGCATTCGTTTATCGCTTACAAGACCTTCTTACGTTCTTGGACTCTCTCCCAAGCCTCTTAGATCGGAACATCGTCGGAGGTTGCAATATTTGCTTCGTAGGTTTGTTAATCAGCATGATTGGGTTGGTGCTAGTGGTGTTCTTAGTGTCTACTTGAAAGGAACTCTTAATGATACTTATCCTTTGAAGAATCGTTTCAAGTTTTGGGTATTGGATTCTTTTTCCCTTTCTTATTTATGACATGCTAAGAAAATACCATAAACCAAATTAAGATAATATTTTCACTCTGATGTTTTCACAATCGTTTCAAGTGGTGCACAATGATGATGATGATGATGATGATAATAATAATAATAATGATAATAATAATAATAATAATAAATATCTAAATATTTAAAAAAAAAACATTATTTCACCCATCACCTCACATCACTTCTCAAACAACTTTTTCAAAAAAATATTTTCTCTCGCCGCAATTCAATTGATAGATGTAGTTTTCCAAAAAATGCTGCATCTCATAAAATTTTTCTTTCGACAACAGATTCACCGTAATTAAATAAAATTATTCATCAACGAATAATTTTAATCGGGTCTTCAAAAAGTTATTTTTGGCATTTAACTCACAAAATGTCATAAAATTGGCTAAAAAGCCTCAGAAATTCAACACAAAATTTTCCAAAATACATAAATTAAGAGTCTTACATTACTACCCTCCAAAAAGAAGTTTCGTCCTCGAAACTTAAAGTATAAGTAACAATCCACACTGAGTTTGTACTCAAATTCAACATACATGTCACAACTTGTTTCACCCGACCTACTTGAAGAAAGTGTTGTCTACCCCTTTTCGTAGGGTGCTTAATAACTCTACACACTACTGTAGCCGGTAAGACTCGTTTATTCCATTCAACATGATTTTGTTACTATTAACAAGAGATTAAGGACGACCAATTCCTCAATTTGTCAATAAGTAGCCAACAACCATGATGGCGGCTTAGACTATCTTGACCGAACTGTAATAGCATTATTTGCGACTTACACTTAAGGTTATCCTAATGCACAAGTGGTCAAACAATCTTATCAAGGTCCATCGAGTTTCCCTTATCTTCCTATGACTTTGGTTTTATCGACGAAGCACAATTGCTCAAAAATATGACACATAGCCTCATATACGTCCACTTGGTACGAAACATCCATTAGGTATCAAACTGAAACACTAAGTATGACATTAATATACTAAGCACAAAACAATCATTACCGCCGAGAACTCCCTAATTTCTCCATTGCCCACAAATACTTGATTTCTTTAGGCGCACAACTACATCAAACCACAATGTCCTTATCAAAATGTTTGTCTAATTTTAACTTTAATAATTACATCCCAACATCCAGTTGGTGATCAAAGTTTCCTCAAATATTTTCGACATGTCAGAAGTATACCACCTATAACACACAAACTTCCTTCAGGTTTTGTGCTTCGTTTCAAGAGTCACATCTCCAACAAAATCCAACTTGAATTTCATTCCTAATTAAGACCTACATTTGTTTCATGTCTTAACACCTCAAATTCACGCTTCACTAATCCATTTCCTACGTACGTCGCAATTCTGGACAAACCCAAAAATAATTCCTACATCTAATTCCAACATTTATTCGGATACTTCTCAATTTCATCACGTCCTTTATTTGCAGCTTGATGATTATCTTTTCATTATGACAGGTCAAACATATTGCATTCACTCCATTACTTTTTCATTTATACAAACCTTAAATTTCTACCTTGAACCTTGATACATCTTCATTATTGTGATTTCAATAAATCAAGTCTTACTAGTACCCGTCAAACTTTTCCATTTCATGCTCAATTCTTTCCTACCAAACAAACATTTAACTATTGTGATTGACGAATCCAATAACAACACCATGACATGCACTCAAGTAGTGCCTTGGTATCATTGGCATACCCTTCTAATAACAATGTTTGAGTTATAGGTGAGATAATTCCTTTCATGAATCCTTAATTTACATAAGCTACATATCCATGTGCTACTCCAACAAGTCTTCATGGCACGTTTTTTTCCAAAATTTGGTTTACTCGCTGGATTTCTTATTCGTTCCCAACCTTCACCGAGGTACAAATTGAAAGAATCCTAACAATCAAACGTCCTAAAGAACGTTTTCTCAATTGTTTCCAATAAGCACTTACTAAGAATTAATTAGATACAAACCTCGTCCTCATAACTTTGCAGTAAAATTTCTCAAAGATCTACATATTTTTCGTCGTCCATCTAGTCACTGAAACACTCATTTTAAATCTTAACGCTTTGCTGCCCAAGACCAACAACTAAACCATAAATCATTTGTTATATTTCTTCTTTTTTACTTTCTACCATTAAATAAGATTATAAAATCCGATCCTCGAAATCTCCAAATACTCATCACACCGTCTAATTTCATCCATTTCATCTTAAGATACAATACTAGGTCTTTTTCATTATTGACTCTAATCGTCTTAGTAATCTCGCTAATTAAAACTCTTCTATTCATAACACAACATTTTTAGTAAATCTTCAAACACTCTCATTCATAACCTTGTGGATTTTAAACCATCGACTTAAAGATCAACTGTCTTAGGGTCCCAAATCAAATCATGATCAATCCCTCTATCCTATCAAAATATTAACATTCTTCTAGTACTTACCATCTTTTAATAGACTCTTAAAGCTTACATCGTTACAATCACTAAGTATTCTCGTACTATGTACTTTCAGTTCCATTTAATAGTAACATGCGGTTCAATACATCAAGTCTTAACTCCTTATGTTTTTTCGAACATCAATCAAAATTTACACTTACGTGTCTATAGTTTCATCCAATATTACTATCCATACTTACCATCTCCTAATCCATACAAAGATTTGTCACTTATCAAAGAAATATATATTCTCACTCTTATCATCGCCATGAGGTTCATACTTAATAATCTGAGTCACGAATCTAGTTTAACTCAAATGCTCGAATTTACCCCTCAAGGCATCGACTATTCCTCAAAGTATACTTTATCTAACCAAGGTAGTATTTATCCCCTACCGTGCAGAGCCCCTTAACATTAATACAAGTCACTTTTGTTGCCACCTAAGCACCAAACAATATTCTAAATGGAATCCTTGTCTTCTCAATAATTGCATGGTGTTCACACCCCTTTGGCAATTATCAAACTTCATCCAGTCTCATCCTGAAATCTACCAAGCGAACACCTAATACTCTTCTTAAAAAGCTCTCCACTTAGATCTTTACATGAAATCGCCTATTAGTCTAACTTTAATCCATCCATACCCATCATCTTCGAGTTACCATCAACAACATAGCCTTTGTGTCCTTGGAACCACTTCATAAATCCCATGTCGTCATGATTCGCCTCAACCCTGCCTGGCAATTAATCATTTCGAAGATCTTTTCCACTTCTTGAATCTACTGATCATCTTTTTCTAGGCTCTCCTTACCCTTGAACTTTGGAGAATTGTAACGACAAAAATCTTCCAATCCCCTTGACGCAGCAGCAGAAATCTCTTTTTCCCTCTTCTCTAGATCTCGTAGAGTCTTTGCAGTAGTCTGTGCAGCAACAGAAGCAACCATGTTATTCATAGCTTCAGCCATTTGATCATCCCCATTTATGTTGACTCTTGCAATGTCATCCCTTCTTGGATGCATTGTTTCCTCAAAACCAACATCAAGAAGAAATCTCAGCACCCCTTGGAATAATTCCAAAAATAATTTCTGACTACATCAATATATAACAAGTACACTAGACCTGACACTCAGACAACTTAACCCTACGCATGATCAGATAATAAATGCCAACCTACAATCTAAACCAAAGCTATGATACCACAATGTAACACCCCTATTTTTAACAGCGCGAGTGTATTTTTTTTTACAAAACAAATTCATAAAAATGAAGAAATAAAGAAGGAAATATTTTTGGATAAATATTTAAGTCATAACATAACGACAAAGTCAACAAATATTTACAAGCACGGGAATAGTTTTTTGAAATAAAAATCCAAAGTATTCAAACATCAAAATACATCGGGGCTATGAGGCCTATCAGACATAGCTCATATCCCTGGGGTATCCTCGACAGACCTGTACAAACGCATTGCCCCAAGAATTTTAACTTTTCCCACGCCACATCAAAAAATGGAACATGGACCCATCAAAATAAAAGACATCAAACAGTTTAAGCATAGATACAATCTTCCAAAATGAATTAAATACAATCATAAAAGAAAGACATATAGTCCTTATACAACCACCTAATCTAATAATGCTACAAAACTATGAAACCCGGGTGATCTCCACACTCCCCGTAAGATCCTCCTAACACAACTTCAGTCAGATATGTCTAACTACGTGACCATCTCCAGGGTACCTATTGGTAGGACGATCCTAGTTCTCATCTGAGGGCATAGCCCAAATTTCCACGATAATTGTAAAGGGTCACCAACCAAAATTAACAAATATCACTTAGCAAAATTCTTATATTTTCAAATGCTAAAAAGAACCTTTCGTCTTAGTATACTCCTCGAAAGGGTTTTCATGTGTCCAAAAATGCATAAACAATGTTGAAAAATAAAGTTTTGACAAACTGCACTGTCATAGCCAAATACAATTGAGAAAATGCAGATTTTCAATTCTAAAATGACTCTGAATCAATTAACACTTCAAACATTAATGTTATCAATTATGAACACATAATTAACACCAAATTAATCTCCACAAATTCACACCTCAATCATACATCGAATATGTATATACATCAAAACTTAATCAACCCAACTTCACACCTCAAAGCAATTATGGAAAATCACAACAACAACTGAATATGTATATACAAATATCATTGTACAACAAACATGATTCGTGTGCGAAACACTCTAAAACAATGCGTATATGCCAAAATGCATGATTCCGGAATTCCAAACCAAAACCCTTCTCGAAGGGTGTAAATCATAATTGTACAGCCTCTCACAGACCAATACTAATTACCAAGGTGCAATCTCTCAAAGATCAGCACGATTTACTAGCGTGCAATTGCTCACAAACTAGCACGACATACAAGAGTGCAGTCGCTCACATACCAGCATAATTTTCTAGAGTGCAATCGCTCACAGATGAACACATTCTATAGTGCAATCTCTCACATATCAACACAATTTACTAGCGTGCAGTCGCTCACAGACCAGCACAATTTTCTAGAGTGCAATCGCTCATAGATCAGTACATTCTAGAGTGCAATCTCTCACAGATCAGCATGATTTACTAGCGTGCAGTCGCTCATAGACCAGCACGACATACAAGAGTGCAGTCGCTCACAGACCAACACAATTTTCTAGAGTGCAATCGCTCATAGATCAACACATTCTAGAGTGCAATCTCTCACATATCAGCACGACGCGACAATCCCCGCAAGGATAAGATGAACCAATAATTCACATGACATCATCCCGTGGTCCATCATGGTCACCACTATCACCATGGCCCCATCGCGGTCACCATGTACTATGAAATGCATAAGCATAATCTGACTCTTTTCACCATAATCATTGAATAAATGCAACTATTAAAAGATTCCCCATTTTTAATACTCATTTAACACTAATAGTTTTTCAGATAAAACAGAGAGCATATTCAAACCTATTTATTCACACTAATTTAAATTTTCACAAACACACATAAACCACCTCTCCAAATTCCACTCACACATAAATTGAATTAAATTCATTTTCCACCAAGTCACACATAAATTTCTTTCCAAAAATTCATAATATTAATTATGAACACATCAATTTCACCAAACATGAATCACCAAAAATTTCAAACATTAATCACCCATTTTCAATCTCCAAAATTTTCAACCATAAATCACCCCAACAACATTAATATATCATAGTTCTCCTCACCGCTAACTCGGTGCCAACGATCTCGATTCCTTTTCGAGACTCAATGAACTAACTACATGAACATAAATATTTATGACAATTTGTACACAATATAATTAATCCAACCACAACGAAATTCCCAAAATTAAATCTTTTTGACACATCAAACTTTTTAAACCAAATAATCTATATTATTAACTTAAAACTAAATAAAACAAATATTGTCCAACTTTCACATACATATACTCGACTATTAAAGAATCGAAATTTTTGAGTTAACAAAATACTCAAAACTTTTTTTTTTCTTGTTAAACTTCGTCCAAGAGTAATTAAAAGTGTAACATTTTAAACTTTAACCATTGTTAATTTCAATCTATCTTTTTTCTCAAACTTTTTGTCGCGTCCGGTTTTTCCGCGAAAAAAAGGAGTCGCCACCAATTTTATTTTTATTAAAGGAAAAATTGGATAAAACCTAAAATAATAATTTTTGAACCAGAAATTCGGATTCAGGAGTCGATTACGAATAGGGAAATATTATCTCCCTATAACGTCCGTTAAAACGGTTACCCCCTAATTAATTGTGTACAAATTATTTATTTGTTTATTTATTTTGTACCCTCAAAAAGAATAGTAAAAAAAAGAAAATAAATTATTTACATTAATAAAAGAAAGAAAAAAAACATTTTTTCATTAATTTGGTTTGACAAGGGAAGACCTTGCTCCTACGTATCCCCAAGTGCAATAGAAAAATCAAAACTCACGTAGTTCTTGGGTAGAAAATATTTGTGTGTTGACTGATTTTATTATTAATTTTTATTTTTATATCAAAATAAATTCACACTATAGTGGTGATAATAATAATAATAATAATAATAATAAGAGTGACATATTTTTTATCAATTTTTAAATCATTTTATTTTTAAGAAAATATTTTTACTATTTTTTATTATTTTACAATTTATAAAAGGATAAAAATTCGAGAACAAATCCGCGAGTCGGTGACACATATATGGGACGAACCGACGACGGTAGTAATAACAAAATACTTTTACTATTTTTCTATTTTTTTTTACAACTTATAAAAGGATAAAAATTCGAGAACAAATCTGCGAGTCGGTGGCACATATGTGGGGCGAACCGACGGCGGTAGTAATAAGAAAATACTTTTACTATTTTTTTTTATTACAACTTATAAAAGGATAAAAATTCGAGAACAAATCCGCGAGTCGGTGGCATATATGTGGGGCGAACCGATGGCGGTAGTAACAAAAGAGTTTAAGATCTAATGCACAAGATAAAAAAAACAAAATAGAGATAATGAATCACAAATTTGATAAAGAAGTAGACAATTATACAACAATCGATTTGATCCTTATTAAACTTGATTGTTAAACTAAAAAAAAAAGAATTTCTTGTTTATATCATACGTGCATAAAATAGTAAAAACAACAACTCTATAACAACAATAATGTCAAAAAAATAGATGATGAGAAAAAAAAGGAAAAAAAAGGGTTTACCGTACTGCAGAAATTTTTTGTTAGCCCTTGATTCCAATC
>JBBPBS010000206.1:1448868-1470060 GCA_037974835.1 Cicer judaicum
CCCCCCCCCCCCCATTTTTCAGTTTTCTGGTCCTCTTATTTATAGTTAGAAATTAAGTTTAATTTTTTTTGGAAGACAATAATTCTCATTAATGATCATTAAAGTTAGCATTTTCAAAAACCTACCATAATCACTTAAGGTATGATTTTTTTACCCTTTTTTTAGAAACAATAAATTAAATCAGAATTGATATTTTTTATTTTTTTTAAATGTTTTTATTTTATTTAAATTAACCAAAATGTCAAGAATATGCTTAATATTTATTATTATATTTTTTTTCTGCAAATAAAAAAGGAATAGCTGACAAAATTAGGTGTCAACAGCCAAATTGTTTATTTTTATCATTATTTACTTTTTTTTAATTTTTTTTATTATATATTTATTATATTTCATAAAAACTTTTAAAAGTGGCGGACAAAATTAGGTGTCTACGCTTTTTAACTTAGTTAAAATTTAAACTTTTTCACAACTTTAACAACTCTAAATTTTTCGTAAAATTTCAACTTCTTTTCAAACTCATTTATTTGAAAATAACTCATTACGTAACTCAAACTCATCAAATTTAATTACCGCCAATTCATACCAACAACAATCAATTCAATTTCATAACACACATATAATACCTCAATTAAATTTCAACAATTCAAACATAACTCACCCAATTTCAAAACTCCATATTTTTACACATAACCCACCAAATTTCATCAATTCATTTTCCACAAAATCCGCAAATAAATCACATCTCAAAAATTCATAATAGTAATTATGAAGATATAAATCACATCAAATATGGATCACCATGAACCACACCTCAAATTTAAATTTCACTAAATCGCACATAATCGCATTAAATTCATTTTCTACAAATTCACACATCAAATACATCAAATTTCTTTTCCACAAAATTAGAAATAATGTCCAAAATGCAAACTAAAAGTTTGGAAGGAGCTCTTACCTTAACGATAGCTCTAACACGCGATTACGGTACCATAATTAATTTTGATAAAATTTAAGTTCGTGATGTCGCGTCGAAAACTAGCTCACTAGCACCGCAGTGTGGCAATAAACAACTTTCTCGTCTGTCACTTCTCGAAATGAAACTTAGATCTAGGAGAAAAGTGACGGTTTTTGTGTTTGTGGGTTTAGAAAACAAAGAAAAGTTTGAAATAGAGAAGGAGAAAGAAGAAAGGAATTTGCAACGCAACAGGGAAAGGTTTTTTTGCTTTTCCTTTCATTCCTTCCTTTCTTTACCTTTTCTTTTATATATATATATATATAATAAATATATAAATAAATATCTAGATATTTTAAAAAAAAACATTATTTCACCCATCACTTCACATCACTTCTCAAACCACTTTTTCAAAAAAATATATTCTCTAGCCATATTTTAACTGATGTATTTTTCCGAAAAACGCTGCATCTCAGAAAATTTTTCTTTCGACAAAAGATTCACCGTAGTTAAATAAAATTATTCATCGACGAATAATTTTAATCGAGTCTCCAAAAAGATATTTTTGGCATTTAACTCACAAAATGTCATAAAATTGGCTAAAAAACCTCAGAAATTCAACACAAAATTCACCAAAATACATAAATTAGAATTTAAAATTAAGGGTCTTACAGTCGCCAGCTGTCGCAATCCAAAATTTCGAGTGTTTCTTGAATTCAATGGAGTCGCTACAATAATTTAGTTTAAAATAGAAAAAAATATTGGGAAACCCTTAAAAATTCAAAATAAAAATGGCATTTGAAACCAAATTTTTAGTTCGGGAGTCGAATATGCATAGGGAAGGTATTAGCATCCTATGACATCCATTAAAATACGGCTATCTATAATTAATTTTGAAAAATTGTTATTAACTAAAATATATTTACTTATCCTTATTATTAAATATGAATATCCATTGTTTTTTAAATGTGATTTTGAAATATGTGTGTGCTTAAGAAAGAGAAGAAAAAAATCGAAATTTTAATTAATGTGGTTGACAAGAGTGTGATCTTGTTCTTATGTATCTCCCGATGCGATGACAAAATCAAAGTTGTGTAGTTCTTGAGTAGAAAATGTGGATTTGTTGATTGTTTTTGAAGAAAGTGTTTTTGTTATTGATAAAAAAATATTTTTTTGACGAAAAAATGAGTTTGATTGATTTGAATAATTATTTTAAAACATGAGTCTTAAGACTATCAAGTTGTACGACTCATGCTTCAAAATTCAAGGAGTAATAAGATATTTTATCTAGTTAACCCGTTAAAGAATATTTTATATTATTTTTAGTTTTTAAATTGAGTTTCAAAATCACCAAATGGTACAACTTGTGTCTTAATGACTCAAAGATTAAAAAACTATCACATCTAATTAATCAAATTTAAAAAGTTGATTTTAGATTGATTGATTGATTTATTTATTTATAGAAATGAGTTTTAGAACTATTAAATTGTACAATTTATGTTATGCAACCTATAAATTAAAATGATGTCATATCTAATTAATCTTTAATAATAATTTTTAATTATTAATTTATTTATGAGTTTTGATTTATTAATTTATCTGTCAAGATGAGATTAGAAGTATTAAGATGTCACAACTTGTGTCCTAATAATTCAAATGTCAAATGTTAACCCTTTAATATTTGATTTTTTTTTTCTTTTTAAGAATTAAAATTTCATGCCAAACATTAAATAAGTTTAAACAATATTATAAAATAAAACCAACAATAAAGATAAAAAAAAAATCAAAACCAATAATAATACTTTAATATCACTGAACTGTCCAATAAAGTAATCGTTTTCAACCAAATAAGTACAACTAATCTGAAATGTTTGATGTGAAAAAAGGGCATTACTATATGAAAAAACAAGTTATACTACTATAAAAAAGGAACTATGAACAAAGCATAATGCTAAGAAGTCACACTCAATAAAAGGCATGCTGATAGAAAACTTTTCCATCCATCTTTTTCAATATAAGAAGAGTTTGTAAAAGAATAACATTACTTCAATTTAATATTTTTCAATAAAACAAAGATGTGTATACTAGAATGTTATCTCAAAGATAAATTGTTTTCTCTTTGTGAAAAGGAAAAAAAGAAAGGATTTGAGAAACAAAAATAAATGAAGCTTAAATAAAAGAAAATGGGAGAAAGGAGATACCGTAAACCGTTTAACGGGTGGAGTTGAGGATGAAGGCTGTGGCGGCGGACTGGGAGAAGCCAAAGATTAATGTATCAATATGACTCTCTTCTTTCGTCCTCATCTAGTTTCAGGTTTCTTATTTGATGATGTTTGTTGGTTGTGTTATTAAAATGGTTTTTTTTTTTGTTTCAAAAACAAACAAAAAAACTTTTTCTCTCTATATTCTCATTCATTTGTGAAAAATAAAACTCCCTCTCTTCCTTTTTTATTATTATTTGTCTCAAGTGAAGATTTTAGCTTTACAAGTACACAGGAGTAATATGAAAAGAAGGAGAAAGGGCACAAACGAGTAACATGAAAAAAAAGGAGAAGGGGGACTGAAGAGAAATGAGGGGTTGGACAAGAGAATACATTTATTTATTTATTTTTATTTTATTATTATAATAACGGTAAAGATAAATATGCATTAAAAAATTTGTTAGATTTTTATAAAGAGAAATGGTTTTCTCTTTGTGAAAAGGATAAAAAGAAAGGATTTGAGAAATTTTGTACACTTCCTGATTATAATGATAAAGGACCATGTTTTTTCTTTATTCTTTATTCCTCTATCATAGTATTATGTAACATTGGTTGCATTAATTAGACTATTCTACGAATTTCTCATACTATTAATATTTAATAATATTATACTATTCATATACTTCTAAACTTCTCTAGAATTTGCGACTAACTAAAAATAACCTACAATTGAAGGAAAGTTTTGATAATTTTTAAGTTGTACAACAAAAATTGAAAATCTTTTAATGCAATATGGACTACTTGAATATGCACAAAGAATATTTAAATTAATTTGATTATGGTATATGAAGTAAATACAAATAATTCAATAGAAATTTATACAAGAAAACAAAAAATTGATTGAAATAGTTTAGAAAAATGATTTACGCACTTCAATTTAGTATGACAAAGATGATAAAATAATGACTCAATAAATCTTAATCAATAAAAACATTATTATATTATATTTTTTTTAAATTAAATCAAATTTAAGATATTGAATTGCAATGTTCAAAACGTAATTCAACATTCAAAACCAAGACTTTCAAAACAAAAAATTATTTTAACAATTTTTCTATCAATTTGCATCAAAACATAATTTACCACCAAATTCCAAAACAAAATAGAAAATCAAGAACAAAGTAAAAATGTAGAATTAAAGAGTTAAAGATAGAAAGATTCAAACGATGATTTATATAGGTCCCTCTACTTCGCTCTCACTCATAGAGTACATCTTATTCTCATTCAAAAGAATTATAGTTTTCTTCCTTTATTATAATTATAAATGCTTAGAGATTCCTTCCGAGGAAGTTACAAAAACATGTACACAAAATCTCGTCTTTCTTAAATATTCTTCTACACGTAATCTTGAAACTCCCTCCAAATTTTAGACAAAAAAAAAACATATCTTCAAGATGAAGATCACACTTCACTCTTGCAAGATAGAGACCTAGAAACCCTTCAAGGACTTTAATGAAGACTACCTTCTTAAACCCTCACTACGTAATCTAACGATGTCCCCTCAAAGATTCCTATCCATAATAAACAATCCAACGAACAATATCTCCTCCCTATTGTTTATCGCTTCCCTACTAGAATTCAAAACCGACTTGATCAAGAAAAAGTTTTAAATCTATGATAGGATCTTCAATGATTGACTATGAAGAATGTATGAAGTTATTCTTGTTTTTAGAAATGATGAGAAAACCTTTTATATGATGCATGAAAGAGATAACCCAATGGAAAACGAGTTCTAAAAAAAAAACCACATTGATTGAAAAAATTAGAAATGAAATATGAAGTGGTATGCGTCAACTCATGCAACTGTGAGTCAACTCAACTCTGTCTTGCTAATGAGTTGATTCACATTCCCCATGAGTCAATTCACAGCCTTTGGACCTCAAAAACTAAGTTCTTGAAGTTCGTGAGTCAATTCATATATAAGTGGGTATGTCGATTTACAAAGTTAAAAACACTTAGAAAATGATTTGAAATGAGTTTCAATGGTTATTAAAGCAATATAATCATGCTTCTAACTTAATGCATGCTAAAACACATGTAAATAAGCTTTATGAAATCTCTCTTGACTAAGTAGTCTATGGAAGAGCTAGAAAATGAGAATCAACAAAACACGCACTCAAAGAACCATCTAGATTAAACAAGATGACATCATCCACAACACTAATTCTAAGACTACACTAATTCTAAGACTACACTAACTAGGATACAACTTACAATTACAATCTCCCACTTTTAGATAATTGCAACTTTTTGCAAAACTTGGTAAGTGATTTTATTGATGAAAAACTATTTGTCCACGCCAATGCTCCCATGAATTTGTGTCGTTAATGTAAAAACACGAACAAACTTTATGTAACCTTTAATCCTTTAGACAATTTTGCAATGCTTGTTTCTACCTATTTGTTTCTACCATACAATCCAAACTACGCAAAAAAATGAACCACAATGCATAAGCATATAGATGCCAAATATGAAATGAAATAACCATAACATACGCATAACAAAGAATTGATACAAAATCAACTCCGAAACATGAATATAACGCAACATAATTCAAAGTAAATAAATGAAAACAATGTTTAAGGAACAAATAGCTTAAAATTGAAACTAGAACACATACTCAAAGCCAAAACACATATAAGATAGAGATTGAACTATTACCAAGGTAGATGATGCACGCGCTTTGACTCTAAAATGGTTAGTCAAGATAATAAATATGCAAGATGCATGTCCTACTCAATGCATGACACATTCAAAATACCCTACTCATTTCTAACATTCAAAAAGCTTTCATTTGCCAAAGGCTTGGTAAAAATATCAACAAGTTGGTTTGAAGTGTCTACATGTTCAAAAATGCAATCTTCTTTTTCTACATGATCTCTTAAGAAATTATGTCTTATATCTATAGGCTTAATTATATAATGCAAAACTGGATTCTTAGTAAGATTTATAGCACTAGTTTCATCTCATATAATTGGAATGTGATCCATTGTCACACTATAGTCACGTAGTTCTTGCTTTCTCTATAAAATTTGAGCACAACAACTAGTTACAACTACACATTTTTCTTTAGCCGTAGATATAGCAAGATTAACTTGCTTTTTACTATGCCATAAAATAAGAATATTTCCAAATAAATGAAAATTCTGACTAAGGATCCTATGGGGGTGTCAGAATCAATATATCCTACTAAGGCTTCGACACCCGTTAGAAATACCAAAGTTCCAACTGAGGTGTTCGCATAAGATACCTAAAAATGTGTTTGGCTACTTTTAGATGAGACTCTTTTTTATTAGCTTTAAAGCATGCACAAATGCATACACTATGCGTGATATCAGGATGACTAGTAGGGAGATAAAGTAATGCACCAATCATACCTTGATATCATGATGTGTCTACATCAATCTCAGATTAATTATCTAGTGTTCTACTTGTGCCCATTGGTGTGCAAATGGATTTGCATTTGTCCGTGTCAAAACTCTTTAACAATTCTTTGCAGTACTTGGCTTGACATATAAATGTGCCACTTTGGGTTTGTTTGGCTTGAAATCTAAGGAAAAATGTAAGCTGCCCTGTGATTGGCATTTCAAACTCACCCTGCATTAACTTGGAATATTCTTGGCACATGGATTCAATAGTAGAGCCAAAAATAATACTGTCCACATACACTTGTATCAAAAGAATGTATGCACCTTTTACTTTTATACGAGAGTAGATTCTATTTTTCCTCCTTTAAAACTTTTTTCAATTAAAATTTTGCTTAGGCGCTCATACCAAGCTTTAGGAGCATATAAAGCTCTTTTAAGTTTATAAATATGATTCGGGTAATCAAATTTCTCAATACTGTGAGGTTGAGATACATGCACTTCCTCTTCTATAAAACCATTTAGGAAAACACTTTTCAAATCTATTTGATAAAATTTGAAGCATAAAATTCACACTGAACCTAAAAGTAGCTTTATGGCTTCAAGTCAATCTACGGGAGCATAAGTTTTTGGAATCAGGTTGGTTCTAGGAACAATTCTTTCATCATGTTTTGATGATAACAAAGGTAATTTTTTAGAACCATTTATTGCACTAATGATTTAATTGAGTGTACAATAAATAGAACTAGGAAACAGAGGAAACAATATTAGGGGAACTAAAGATTTTAGAGGGAAACGAAGACATCAGAGGAAACAAATATGTTAGAGGGAAAAAAGACATTAGAGTCAATTGAAAGCAACACAACATTCAAACTCTAGTTATTACACGTGTTTTGGTCTTCCCACATCTTCCTTTGAAGATTTTCCTCTAAAGGGTCTATCAAGTGTGCCTTTGAAGCTTTTGCGCATATGCCTTTGAAGACTGAAGCATGAATTTGTTTAGCATGCCTTTGAATTTTGAAGCATGCATCTGAAGCGCCTATTAGAGTAACTCTGAAACTTCTATTCAAGTTGCCTTTGAAACTCATTTTGAGCTTGCCGTAAAGACTGCAACTTGTTTCACTCAATTCACGAAACTGATCATTCTATTTTAAAATTAAAACAAAATTAACTATATTTCGATGTTAGTAACAACTATCCATCAACTATTTATCAATGGTGGAGGGTTTTCTGAAAAAAGTAGTTGTTGAAGTGACTAACGTGAACTTGCCGAAAGACGGTCAAGAACTGAAATCAAGATATTTGAATCCTCAATGAAACGAGAACTCGAGTTCTTGGTTTTTAACAAAGAATCCATGGTTTCTGAGACGCTTGAGATCAATCTTTTTAACGATAAGAAGAGAAACACGTTTTTGGGAAAAGTTAAAATATCTTGAAGCACGATTGTGAAGATTGTGAAGTCCGGTGAGGAAGTTGTTGTTTACTATCCGTTGGTTACCGAAATACTTGCTACTCAGAAGAAAGAAGAGAAGTCGCTGGAAACCGGTCAAGACGGTGAGAAAAAAGATGAAAATGTTAAAAAAAGAAAAAGAAACCTAAAGAAAAAGAAAATCAAAAGCTAAAACAGGAAACTCCAGCACCGGCGCCGGAGGTCGAGAATCCACCTATTGCTGGAAAAGAGAAGGTGAAATTGAAGGAGAAACAATTTGAAATTATACAAAAAAGTGCTGATCTGAATGCGAGCGATCACGAATTTCGATCATCGAGAAACGATCAAATCCGAAATGCATACGATCTCTTGGATCGGATGCCGTTTCTCTATGTTCGTGTCGTGAAGGCAAACATAGCGAAATCTGAAAATCTTTCTACGGTTTTTACAAAGCTTGTGATTGGAACTCAGAGTGTGAAAACAAAGAACGAAAAAGAAGGTAAAGATTGGGATCAAGTTCTGGCGTTTGATAAAGGACTGAATTCAACGTTGTTGAAAGTTTCTGTTTGGTCAGAAAAGAACAAAGAAGGTGAACAGAAAAAGGAATTGTGTCTCGGAACGGTGTCATTTGATTTACAAGAAGTACCAAAGAGAGTTCCACCGGATAGTCCTCTTGCTCCGCAATGGTATACTTTGGAATCGGAAACTTCCCCGGGAAATGACATCATGATCGCTGTTTGGATCGGGACTCAGGTCGACGAAGCTTTTCAAGAGTCTTGGCAGTCTGATGCCGGCGGTTTGGTATCCGAGACGAGGTCGAAAGTGTATATTTCTCCAAAGATTTGGTATCAGAGACTAACGGTTATCCAAACCCGGGATTTACAGTTAACTTCGGGTTCCGAAGCTAAGATCATGGGTCCTGAATCGGCGTACAGGTTTGTGTCTTTTTGACAAATTATTTTATATATATATATATATATATATATATATATATATATATATATATATATATATATTACCTCATTGTTTGTTTTATGAAAAATAAAAATACATAATTCATGTTAACAAAAAAAAAACAAAATTAAGAAGAATTTACTGTTTAACTATAATCTTACACTTATTTTGTTTTTAGTCATCTTTTATATTTTTCTTTAAAGTATTTGATTTTTAATATTAGTGATTATATATACTGTTTCACAATTTTTTATGATGGTATATTTAAAAAAATATTTACAATATTACAAAAATCATGTATTAATTAGATATTTTTGTTTTTTTTCTCTATTAATTGATATATATCTTTATTTATTTTTTGTGGCACATAGATTTTTAGAACTGGAAGAGGTACCTTTATTAGTTCGGCTAACCCAACATGGAATGAAGATCTCGTATTTGTAACTTCTGACTCATTTGAGCTGTTTTTAATTATGATAGTGGAAGACACGTCAAACTTTAAATCTAGGTCAAACAAAAATCCACATCTCATCCATCGAACGACGACTCGACGATCGAATAGAAGTAAAGTCAAGATGGTTCAACATTTTCACAGAAGAAAAAAAGGAGACCGATTCATCTTCTTCTTACACAGGTAGAATACATGTTCGTATTTGTTTAGAAGATGGGTATCATGTGATAGACGAAGCAGCTCACGTGACTAGTGACATATGCACCTCAATGAAGCAATTAACAAAACCACCAATCGGTTTACTCGAAGTTGGGTTTCGTGGTGCAACAAATCTTCTTCCTGTAAAAACAAAAGATGGTACACGTGACACTATTGATGTTTATGTGGTTGCTAAGTAAAACCTAAATGGGTTCGAACTAAAACCATTGTTGACCAATTTAACCCGAGATGGAATGAACAATACACATGGGAAGTTTACGATGCTTGCACGGTGTTAACGATTGGAGTCTTTCAATGTTAGGTTTCTATATGCATAAGCAGAGAAAGTTTAGAAAAGGCACTTACTTTCAATTTCTTTCTATTTTTGTTGGTTTGGTAGTTGTAGACTATGATTTCAATTTTGGTCAAAATTAATAATGATTTTGTTCTTGGTTTAACTTTCCTGAATTAGGCTTTATAATCAGTAAATGCACAATTTAAGTTTGTAAGATCCTAATCAAAACATGTTAGAAATAACAAAATGTGCTCCTGCTTTGAGATAGCATGAAACATTAAGTGCTAAAGTTCTTGCCTGCAAATGAAATTCATTAATTTTTTCATAGAAAAAAAATTAAACAAACATCAAAATTAATATATCAAAAACCAGAATCAAAAACCAGAATTAACAAACACCCAATGTGTTAAGTAACAAGCAGAAAATCTGAAGAAAAAATGGCTGAACTGCAAAATAAGGAAATTAAAAAAACAAATACAAAAGTGATTGATGCGCATTAGTATCTCGGGTCTACATCATCCAAGAAGTCTTGAAGGGGAATCCGAGTAACTCATCATATGCACTGATATACTAACAAAAACATACTTTGAAATGAAAATTAACATACAAAATTGGATTTAAAACATGAAAACAATGTAGAAGATCTTGAACAACTTGCCAAGAAGCATAGCCGAAAAAATAAACAGTGAAATAATATAACATCATGTTAAGCCACACCTGATCTGGTTGAGCAACATTGGAAAATATAACACAACTCTGGTCAACATAAACATAGTAGCATATTCTAATCAGACTAGACAAAACAAAAATTTCAAAACATACAAATTTGAATTAATTCTCACCGGACCAACAATCTCCGACACGTGAGAAACCGTTGTTCCCGAAGCGGCTCCTATCGAATGGAAAGGGTTCCAAATTCTATACTCATCTTTTGTACCATCTTTGTTCTGCATAATGTACACAGCACCAAATTGTCATGCCATTGTAAAACAATCAAAGAGATGTTATTGGGGAAAAAAAAACTTATTACATAGATAACAATTTCACATAGATAAATTATTTTTTTAAGCTTTGACATTATAGTATCATGCTCAAAAGCAGAGTAAAACAGTGAAATAACAAACAAAAATAAACTTAAAAAGCATTAAACTCCATACTTCTAACTTACAATCATGAATTAAGTAATAATTAACTTCAAACAATACAACACTAAAAGCAATTGTGACAGAAATTACCTGAACAGTAATCCACTTTTCATTATAAACAGCTTCACCAGGAACAAGATTCTAAGTAAGAAGAACATCTCATTTTTCCTTAGCAATGAAAATACCTTCATGTCTGTTTTCCAACAACAACCTTACTTCAACTCTTCATTCCACCACCTCTACCTTCTCTGTCACCGTTACCAACACAAAACCAGCAATATCACAACACATATCTACCAATAGAAGTAAGATTCTTCAAACAATACACTGTTCATAAAAACCAGTAAAAATGATTCCTTTGAGTAAATTAGTGTAAACCCATTAGAATTTAACAAATAAACTTAAAAAAAAAATCATAATTAACACAAACTACGAAATTTATATTCAATTAAATAACCATTTAAGAAACCCATGTGGTAATATAAACAAAAGGGTACTCTTGTATTCAAAATAAGAAAAAGGTACAATGGATTGAAAAAGAAGAAGAAGGTTTGTAATGTTTTGGGTTACCTCGAACAAGAAGAGCCATGTTGAAGATATTGCGAAGAGACTGGTTTGAAATTTGAAAAGTTTACAAAGGGCTTACTAGAGTGAAAATTCTCAAGAGTTTAGGATTTGAGGTTAGGATTTTCATTTTGGATTTTAAATTCACTTAGTGGTTTAAGTTTTTTCTTTTCTTTTGAATTTGATTTTTTAAGTTATATTATCACTGCATCATTAATCTTTAACTTTAAGATATATTGAATTATATATAATATTTTTTAAGTTTTTATTTATTTTTTCAAATTTTTATTATAAATTATTAAGATATTATTGAAATATTACAATAAATTGATTGTTAAGCTATTTTTCAAGTGAAATAGGTTAATAGCATTAATTATATAGATAGATATTTATTACTATATTTTTAATACTTTTCTTCTATCTAAATGGTTGTAGAGAAAATAAAAAAATAAAGATTATTTATAAGGTTTAATAAATGTTTTATAAATAATTAATATGAGATATATATTGTTATAGTATTAAGTAAAAATTTTAATGACAGAAAATTGCACAAATTATTATTGAAAATTAGATAAAGACTAACTGTATAAATATAATGTAACTTAAATGATTAAATAAAATAAAAAATTTAATATATTTACGTAGCAATCGATCTAATCTTACAGAATTATAGATATATTTTTACCTAAATTTTTATAATTTTTTTTAAATGTGTTGCAATTTTATATTCTGTTTGGATCCATCATGACAAAAAGAGCATTACATTTTTAAAATACAATTGAAAAGAAGCTTTAGCCTAGAGTCTATTTAATAACGACTTTATACATTTTTATTTAGGCAAAAATTCTACAATTTTTGTTTTCACCGTGAGTGTCTTTTGTAAATTATGTTGACTATAGTTATATATTAATAGGAAATTATTAATATTTATTTATTTTCAATTATTGATCGTTTCTTTTTAGTTTTAAAAATTGTTTCAAAATAAATTTAAGTTATCAAATACATTATTGAGTCACGAAGTCTATACGACAAAATAATCCATAAAATTGTATCGGAATTCTATTGCATCGTAGAAAACGTTCTAGATTAAAATTGTTGTTTTTTAGTTTCAAAAACTTTTTCAAAATAAATTTATGTCAATGACGATATTACAAGGTTGAGTCGCGATCAACACTGTCGAAATTGTACAAGGCAGACTATCAACTTGTATCAGAGTTCTACTACATCGTAAAAAACTGTTCGAAAATTACACTCTCAATATGATGGTTAAAGTCACTCTCATTATGGCAATTAAAGCCACTTGCAATATGATACTATGACCATTCATAAATCACAAGTACTATGACACAAAAACCACGCTAAAAGGATAGTAGTATTAGAACCACTCAAAAATTAATGAGACTACGACATAAAAATTAGTCTAAAATATCAAAGGGACAACAAGACAAAGCAACTCTTCAATATCAAAGGGACAAAAAGAAATAGGAGAATTGGCTCGAAAATGCATCAAGTAGAAGAGGGAGAAAAGAGAAACTTGATAAATGTATCCAACTTTGGTGTGCTTTTCACAAGAGTTTGACATTCTTTATATATTAATGGAAGTAGACCCACATATTTTTACTATCGATGTGGGACTTAAGTATTTATAAAGTTGAAAAATACTCCATATATGAGAGTTTTCTAATGTGGGACTTCAATAAATTTTTAAAAATTCACACACTAACATACTCTTGTTCCAAAAATCCCTCACTTGAATTAAAAAAAAAATGTTTCTAAAGTAACGTCAATGTGTCTTATGACTTGAACTTTTGCATAGTAAGTAAGATTCAAATTCCATAAGAGTGACTCATAGTCTTGAACTCTATCTCTGACATCAAACCCACATACAACCTTTTTATAGAGTGTATTCTCAAAAGCCTCGTGCATTAATGGCCGTGCATGTATATCCCAACATAGAGAACGCTCTAGCAATTATGCCTCAAAATTTCATAGGAAGCGCCCCGACTTCCACATTCACATAGGCAAGTTTATCATGAGTACTCATATAGCTAGGTACTCCACTCTACATGGAGTATTTATCTCATTAAGAGTTTCTATTATGTCATCATATCATCACTTCAAGAATCACGCTTCTCTAATTTATAAAGCATGTTCATCTCTGATCATAATATTTAAAAATCATGCTTCTCTAATCATAATATTTAATTTGTACCATTTTAGAGGCGGAAGCCATCATATCTTGTCTTAGAGACTCTTATTATATGCATTGTGTTGATGTTATTTTGAGCATATTTATTTTGGAAATTCCTGCTCTGATAGTGACATTGGGTTCGAACTATAATTGCAATTAATTTAAAAATTAAGTATGTTTATTTCAAAAAGGATTCTATTGTCTGATATTATTATTTCGATGTCATTATGTTTGATGGAAATTCTGGATTTATGTGACATGTTTATGATTACGTGGTACTTTTTACCTTAAAAGAGGTATATATATATATATATATATATATGTTCGAAAGATTGTATATTTAATTGTTAGAAGAATTTTACTATTTTAAAAGAAAATGAAAATTAAATTTTTATTTTTGGGGTTTAGGGCGTCACATTAGTCGTATCAAAGCAGGTATGTCCAATCTGACCGTAAATGTGTTATGTGTTTTCTATGTTTCCTTGAGTACTCTGCTATGTGTTATGTGGTTATGGTCATTATTGTGTTAGTGTTGTAGAACTAAGTTAGTTTCTCACTTTCCTAAGTGTCTCACTATATTCGATTGGCTTATCTAATTGATGTAGGTAGTGATGGCTAGTGGAAGGAATAATGCTGCGATTGCTGAGGCTCTAGAGTCCATGGCAGGAGTTACCGTGCAAGCTTTCCAAGCTTTGGCTGAATCTCAAGCTACTGCACAAGCCTCTGTGCAAGCTGCTACTCAAGCTGCACATATTGTTGCTCAAACTATTGCTCAAGCTACTAGCTACAGTGGTGGCCAAGGAAATCTAAAAATAAATGAATTCATGGTGATGGATTGATTCCACAAGGCTAACCCTCCATCATTTGAAGGTCACTATAATCCTGGTGGAGCTCAAAAGTGGTTGCAAGAAGTTGAGAAAATTTTCAGAGGAGTGGCATGTCCCGAAGGTCAGAAAGTGCATCTTGGCACCTTTATGTTGACGGAGAAAACTGAACATTAGTGGGATAATGCGCACCAACGTTTAGATAATAAAGGGACTATAATTACTTGGGCTATATTTAAGAACATGTTTTTAATTAAGTATTTCCCTGGAGATATCCGTAATAGAAAGGTGATGGAATTTGTTAAATTGGAACAGGGGAATATGTTAGTAGTAGAGTATGCTGCTAAGTTCAAGGAATTATCCAGGTACTATCCATTCTATATTGGAAAGGTAGGATAAAAGTCTAAGTGCATCAAATTTGAAATGGGACTCAGACCAAAGATCAAGAAACAGGTTGGAATGCAAGAGATCCGTGACTTTCCTACCCTAGTGAATAAGAATAGGATTTATGATGAGGATTGCCGTGCTGAAAAGGCACATTACTGAAACACTGGAACCATGAAGGACAGGAGGCCTATGCATCATAATAGAGGAAAACCTTACTCTTTTCCTACTAGTAAATCTGGAAGTCGTCTGAATTATCAACAACACAGTTTTTCAGCTGGAAAAGGAGCTAGTAATGGTAACAAAAAAGGAAATGAGAACAGTTATAGTTATGGGAGTGGTAGAGAAAACCCCAATGGACGAGGAGTTAGTAACGAAAATAGTAACAACATGAGTCAAGTCTCGCACAACAATAATGGTAATAATGGTGATCCAGCTACTCCTATCTGATGTCACAAGTGTGGTAAGCAGGGTCAAATGGGAAATCAGAGTTCCCAAGCCAGCCGACCTAAATCCAATGGAAGAGTCTTTTCCCTCAGTGGTGAAGAAGCGTATGAGAAAGACAACTTGATCCAAGGTACATGTCTAATAAGTGATACTCCTTTATTTGTGCTATTTGATTATGGTGCCACTTATTCCTTTGTGTCTCTTGACTGTGTTAGATGTTTATGACTACCTATATCTCGTTTACAGTATGATTTGATTGTGAATACCCTAACTAGTGATTATGTTGATACCTCTAGTGTTTGTCTTGACATTTCTATCCATGTGTGTGGAAGGGACTTCCGAGTTGACTTAGTGTGTTTACCTCTGCGTCTGGTTGATGTGATTCTTGGTATGGATTGGCTATCTGCCAACCGTGTCCACGTAGATTTTTTTAGTAAAACCATTGAATTCATGGAGTCAGAAGAGAGGGATAAATCTAGCAATATATCCGCCAACCAAGTAAAGGCACTCTTGGAAGAAGATGCCCAGTTATACATGATCCTAGCCTCATTGGAATTTGAAGAAAAAGTGGTAATACGAGATGTTCCTGTTGTGTGTGAGTTCCCTGAAGTATTCCCTGAAGATGTCACTAGTTTACCACCAGAGCATGAGATTGAGTTTAGCATTGACCTTGAACCAGGTACTTGACCCATATCCATGGCACCGTATAGGATGTCTCCCTTAGAATTGTTTGAGTTTAAGAAGCAATTGGAAGAGCTTTTAGATAAACAATTTATAAGGCCTAGACTTTCACCATGGGGTGCACCTGTGTTGTTGGTTAAGAAGAAGGATGGCTCTATGAGGTTATGTGTGGATTACCGTCGACTTAATAAAGTGACAATCAAGAATAAGTATTCGCTACCTAGGATAGATGACCTTATGGATCAATTGAGAGGGTCATGTGTGTTTAGTAAGATCGACTTGAGATCAAGTTACCATCATATCCGAGTGAAGCCTTCTAATATCCCTAAGACCGCCTTTAGGACCCATTATGGCCGTTACGAGTATTAGGTTATGCCTTTTGGTGAGACTAATGCACCAATAGTGTTTATGGATGACATGAATCAAATCTTTCATCCTTACCTAGACTCTTTTGTGGTTATGTTTATAGATGATATCTTAGTGTACTCTAAGACTAAGGAAGAGCATGGTGAACATTTAAGGATAGTCTTGAAAACCCTTAAGAAGAAACAATCATTTGCCAAGTTGTCTAACTGTGAATTTTGGTTAGAGGAAGTAAGTTTCCTAGGACATATAATTTCAAAAGGTGGAATAGCTGTTGATCTTGCCAAAGTGGAGAGTGTCTTAGAATGGAAAACACCTAAATTAGTGACTGAGATTAGCAGTTTCTTAGGATTGACATGTTATTATCGTAGGTTCATATAAGGATTCTCCAAGTTGGCCTTACCTTTAACTATGTTGACCCGAAAAGGGGAATTGTTCGTGTGGGATACTGATGACTCTTCATCATATGCATAATTTTTATTGATTTTAGTGTTATTTATCTTTAATCATTAGTTAATTTAACGAGTTATTTTATATATTTTGTTGATTTTAGTTATTTGATTTAATAAAATGTTTATGTTCTTATTTGCTTAATTAAGTAGAGATTTTTCATAGTTTTGCGTTGTTACTTTGTTTTAGTGCAGTGCTGAATTTTGGTGAGAAATCAACATGACCTATGTGGAGTATTTCGGCCATTTCTGGAGTTCTAGATGTCCAATTGAAGTCAATTCAAGTGCTAATGAAAGCTAAGATCCATATCTACAACTTTCATGAAGACACCAGGACCACATTCAGACTCGAAAGATGCGAAAAATGCAAAATACGTCAGACAGCAGATGTTGTGCGCCTGGAGCGCGCCCTGCGCGCCTGGGGCGCATTTCCAGCCTTTCAACACTATCCAGGCGCGCCCGGAGCGCAAATCCTGCGCCTGGGGCGCGCGACGCGCATCAGCAGTTATAAAAACACAAATTTTTACTGTTTAGGGATCTTTTTGACTCTTGGGAAGTTGGGAGACTTGTGCCCTAACATAGAAACTCAAAGACGACCGTTTCTAACGTGATTGGAGCAGTTTTATCAAGAATCATTCATGAATCCTTCTTGTAACTCTTCTCTAATCCCTATCTTTTGTATCTCTGTCATGAGTAACTAAACCCTATTTGTTACGGATGAGTGTAACTAGATGAAACCCTTATTTTTCTGATTTGATTTCTAGTTATATGAATGAATTTATTGAATTATTTTTCTCATCTCTGTGCTTAATGCTTTTTATTGCTTGATCAAGATTAAAATGTTCTACAATTTGTATTTTGAAACGGTAGTAGACTTTACGAATGCTTGAGATGAGAAATTCAAGAATTTGTAGTCTAAGGATAGATGCAGGTCATGAAACCAATTAAATTAGTTGCAAAGCAATAATTTACAAGATAATTTCTATACGCTAATGCTTAATTCTAATATTAGATCTACTAAGGAATTAGGGGTTACTTTGAAATTAAAGGTTCTGTCACTAAGACATTAGGGCAAGAATAATAAAGAGAATTCGATAATAATTAAATAAAGGAATTCAGTAACTAGGATCAAATTAGACACCAAGGTTGGATTCGAAGTGAAACTTATCCTTGACATTTTTCTCATTATAAAAGATCAATTTTATTACTGTTGTTAAATTCAAATATTATTTCAATCAACTTGGGAACCTTTTGTTCAATTTTTGTAATTAAATATAATTCAATAGTAAAACGTAATCCTTGAGTTCGACACTCGGTACTACCGTTTTATTATTACTTGCAACGATTCAGTACACTTGCTGAAACGCTACCAAGTTTTTGGCGCCGTTGCCGGGGATTGCCATATCACTATTGAATAGAATTTATTTACTAAATTGAAATTTTTTCTCTACAATAAAATTTCTTCTTTTATTTTATTTCTAATTTAAAAAAAAAAAGAATTCTGGTTTAAAACTCTTTTATTTTTACTTAATTATTTATCTTTCTTTAACTGTTCATTACTCATAATTTGTCTAACCTTGTATGTGAGGCTAGTCCTCAGCTAAACTTTTCTTTGATCTAGAAAAAAAAACTGCGAAAGCAAATAAAAAAATAGTATGCTGGAATTGAATGTTTATGAAGTTGGGTTGGTTCAAGGGATTTTTTTCTCAAAACAGATAAAAGATGTTATCGCCGCTGAGATAAAGAAGGGGATGGTAGCGCTAAATATACAACCCCAAGTGCCTTTTGTCAAATTACTAAGGCATACTAGCTGTAACATTTGTGGAGGAGCACATAAAACTGGAGCTTGTGAAGCACTGGATGACAATGAGATAGAAGGACTAGAACATATGAATTTTGTGAGTAATAACGAGAGGCAAAATAATCCCAGCTCTAGTACGTACAACCCTGGTTGGAGAAATCATCCAAATTTTTCTTAGAGAGATCAGCAAGGTGGATCTCAAGGTCAACAAGGAGCTCAAACAAACCAATTCCCACCTAGCAAGGCTGCTTGGGAGAGTGCTATAGAGAAATTCGCGACAATCACAAGTTCTTTCATTGAAAAGTCAAGAGCCATCCATAAAAATCACTCTGCATCTATAAAGAATATAGAGACTCAAGTGGGTCAACTTGCTCAACAAATGGCACAAAGAACGTCTGGAAATCTGCCTAGCGACACAGTTCCGAATACACGAAACAATGTTAATGCAGTGACCACGAGGAGTGGCAAGGTGAGTGAACAAGTTCCACCGGAAGCCAAACATAGTAGAAGTACTCTGACTTCAACCCACCTAGAGAAAATGGCCACACCGACATCAGTTGAGGATCACATCGCTTTTGAAAAGGAGCAAGAACATGTGGTACAAAAAAGGGAACCACTGCCAAAACTAGAAATTCGACTTCCATTCCCTCAAAGATTAAGGAGGGAAGAAACTGGAAAACAATTTGGTAAGTTTCTTGATATTTAAAAAAAATTACATAGTAACATTCCTTTTGCAGAAGCACTAGAGTAGATGCCAACATATGCCAAGTTCATGAAGGAGATTCTGTCGAAAAAAAGAAAAATCGGCGGTGAAACAATTATGCTTACTGAAGAGTGTAGTGCTATACTCAAAGGAAGTTGCCACCGAAGCTCAAGGACCTTGGAAGCTTCTCAATCCCGTGCGCTATTGGAAATAGAACTTTTGGGAAGGCTGTGTGTGATCTTGGAGCTAGTGTGAGTCTTATGCCCCTTTCAATATACAAAAAATTGGGCATTGGAAAAGTCAAGGACACACAACTGATGTTACAGTTTGCGGAATGCTCAATGAAACATCCCTATGGAGTGGTGGAAGATGTGTTGGTTAAAGTGGATAAGTTCATCTTTCCAGTAGATTTGGTGGTACTAGATATGGAGGAAGACAACGACATTCCTTTGATTTTGGGGAGACCGTTCTTAGCAACAAGGAGAGCTATGATTGATGTAGCAGATGACACCTTACCCTTAAAAGTAAATGAGGAAACCGTCACTTTTAACATTCTAAAAGCCATGGAACACTCAAAAGAAAGAGAAGAGTGCAATCGAATTGAGATCTTAGATGCGATAGTCAACGAAGAAATGAAGCATCAAGCACCCAGTTTGCCATTAGAAAGAGTGTTATGCCTACCCCAAGGCATTGTTAAAGAAAGTGAATATCAAAAGGTGGAAGAGGTCTTGACCATGTTAGAAGTAGCACCATCCTACTCCCCCCGTTTTCCTAATAGATGGGAGGAGTTGAAAGGGAATGAAGACAAGCCCTTAGAGAAAAAGACACCACTGATTAAACTCAAGCAATTTCCTCCTCACTTGAAATATGTATCTCTTGGTGAGAAGGATGATGTGTTCTTCCTGTCATACATGCCACCTTGACAATGGTTGAGACGTCAAGCTAATGACTTTAAAGAAGCGCTTCGTGGGAGATAACCCACAGGTAGAGGTAACTTTTAATTTTTGCAATCCTATTTTTGTTATTTGAATTTGTTTCTTTCTAATTGTGTGTAAATGTGCACTATTATGAAGAATTATTAACAACTTGCATTTGATCTTAAGTTTTATGTTTGGGATTTTGAAATTTAAACTATATTTCTTTGCTCATATCATTGCTCAATTCGATAAGTTTTACTAATTCATGCATTGTTGATTACTGTTTGGTTGTTGAAGTCTTTCTCGCATTTAAAAAAAAAACACTAAATAAATTTTGTAGTGGAATGTTTGGCATCATTTAGATAGTTCATACTCTTTCTTATTGTCTTAGCTGTGAGCTTTTGAGCCTAAACACTTAAATTCTTTGTTGTGTGATTATCCAGACATGTGTTATCCCTTCAGAACTTGCACTAATTCTGACTTGCATCACTTGTAATTTATGCATACATTGAGGCAATTTTATTTGGTCGTTTGAGCCTTTCTAACTACCCTATGAAAATTTTATCCCTTCCTTGCCCCTTTGAGCCATGCCCCTTTATTTCGGTTACTAGCCACATTACAAAACAAAAACCCTACTTCAATTACATCACCTTACTTGGAGTTAGGTAGAAATTTTTTGTCTTGTCTTGATCAAATTCTAAGTTTGGGGTTGCTCATAGGATAGCAACCTTTTAAGTTTGGGGTGGTGATTCTCACAAAAAGAAAAAAAAAAGAAAAAAAAAAAAAAAAAAAAAAAAAAAAAAAAAAAAAAAAAAAAA
>JBBPBS010000206.1:1470148-1501913 GCA_037974835.1 Cicer judaicum
CAAAAAGAAAAAAAAAAGAAAAAAAAAAAAGAAAAAAAAAGAAGAAAAGAAGAAAAAAAAATAAAATTGATAAATAATATCTTCTTGGTTCTTTTGTCAATGTTTGAGAATCTCCATAATGAAAAGGTGAAGAAAAAAAAATGGTAGAATAATTTGGAAATATATGCCTAACTCCAAGTAGTAAAGCATACTATCCCAAAATGTTCTACCCTTACCTAAGCCCCATTACAACCCGAAAGTCCTCCAAAAATGTATGTGTTTGCTGCATTGTGATTGCTAACTAGAATTTTTTCAAGCCTATGGTAGCGTGATGCATGTTCTAGGATTTGAGTGATAAATTCATAACCCTTCTAAAAACTTGAGAGAAATTTTGGTGAGATTGTGTGAAGAGAGAGTTGAATTTGATAAATGAATGCCAATGTGTACAAATCTTCTTTATTTTTGTAAGCAACCATAGAGTATGATGGATGTTTTGTAGTAGCTGAAACTTTGAGAATTGAGTTTGATTTGAATTGAGAAATTGAGTTTAAGTTTGCTTTTAACTGCACCAAATTTGAAATTAATTGTTGCTTGGGGACAAGCAATAGATTAAGTTTGGGGTTGTGATGACTCTTCATCATATGCATAATTTTTATTGATTTTAGTCTTATTTATCTTTAATCATTAGTTAATTTAACGATTTATTTGATATATTTTGTTGATTTTAGTTATTTGATTTAATAAAATGTTTATGTTCTTATTTGCTTAATTAAGTAGAGATTTTTCGTAGTTTTGCATTGTTAATTTGTTTTAGTGCAGTGCTGAATTTTTGTGAGAAATCAACATGACCTATGTGGAGTATTTCAGCCACATCTGGAGTTCTAGATGTCCATTTGAAGTCAACTCAAGTTCTAATGAAATCTAAGATCCATATCTACAACATTCATGAAGACACCGGGACCAAATTCAGACTTGAAAGATGAGAAAAATGCAAACTACGTCAAACAGCAGATGCTGTGCGCCTGGAGCGCAAATCCTGCGCCTGGGGCGCGCGACGCGCATCAGCATTTATAAAAATGCTAATTTTTACTGTTTAGGGATCTTTTTGACTCTTGGGAAGTTGGGAGACTTGTGCCCTAGCATAGAAACTCAAAGACGGCTGTTTCTAACGCGATTGGAGCAGTTTTATCAAGAATCATTCATGAATCCTTCTTGTAACTCTTCTCTAATCCCTATCTTTTGTATCTCTGTCATGAGTAACTAAACCCTATTTGTTAGGGATGAGTGTAACTTGATGAAACCCTTATTTTTCTGATTTGATTTCTAGTTATATGAATGAATTTATTGAATTATTTTTCTCATATCTGTGCTTAATGCTTTTTTATTGCTTGATCAACATTAAAATGTTCTACGATTTGTATTTTGAAACGGTAGTAGACTTTACGAATGCTTGAGATGAGAAATTCATGAATTTGTAGTCTAGGATCAAATTAGACACCAAGGTTGGATTCGAAGTGAAACTCATCCCTGACATTTTTCTCATTATAAAAGATCAATTTTATTACTGTTGTTAAATTCAAATATTATTTCAATCAACTTGGGAACCTTTTGTTCAATTTTAGTAATTAAATATAATTCAATAGTAAAACGTAATCCTTGAGTTCGACACTCGGTACTACCGTTTTATTAATACTTGCAATGATTCAGTACACTTGCTGAAACGCTACCAGATACTCATTGTGAGAATAGTTTCCAAGAGCTTAAGAAACGATCTTAGTATTACTTGACTTGAGTGAACCCTTTGTAGTATATTGTGATGCGTGCGGTTCCGAATTAGGTGGAGTACTTATGCAGGATAGGAAGGTGGTAGCATATGCTTCTAGGCAACTGAAGATTCATGAGAGGAACTACCCTATCCATGACCTAGAACTAGCAGCAGTTGTCCTTGTACTTAAGATGTGGAGACATTATTTATATAGATCTAGATTTGAGGTTTTTAGTGACCATAAGAACCTTAAGTATCTTTTTGATCAGAAGGAGTTGAACAACGTAGGTGGATGGAATTTCTTAAAGATTTTGATTTTGAGATTAACTATCATCCTGGAAAGGCCAATGTAGTGGCTGATGCCTTGAGTATGAAGACTTTGAGTGTGTTTGCTTTAATGGTTAAGCATAGTGAATTGTTGGAACAATTTAGAGACCTTAGTTTAGTTTGTGTAGTGACACCAGAAAGTATTAAATTGGGAATGTTGAAGGTAACTAGTAGACTATTGGAAGAGATTGAAAAGAATCAGAAGTTGGATTTATACCTTTTAGATAAGTTACAGTCAATTGACCAAGAGAGAGAACCTGATTTTAAAATAGGTGTGGATGGAATTTTGATATTTAAGGAGAGAATTTTTGTTCTCGATGTAGAGGAGTTAAGAAAGATGATCTTAGAGGAAGGACATAAGAGTTGTCTAAGTATTCACCCTAGAGCCACAAAGATGTATAAGGACCTAAAGAAGATATTTTGGTGGCCTAAAATGAAAAAAGATGTTACTAAGTTTGTGTATGCTTGTTTGATATGTCAAAAGTCAAAAGTAGAACACCAAAAACCTTCAGGTTTGATGCAACCTTTGAGTATTCCTGATAGCATCTCTATGGACTTTGTTGTAGGCTTACCTCGAACTCCAAAAAGGTACGATAGTATTTGGGTTATTGTTGATAGATTAACTAAATATGCTCACTTTATTCTGATAAACATAACTTATTCTATGGAAAGGTTAGCTGAAATATACATAAATGAAATTGTGAAGTTGCATGGAATTCCGTCAAGTATAGTCTCGGACAGAGACCTTAGTTTTACAAAGTGCTTTAGGTACGAATCTTAGGACGAATTCAACCTACCACCCACAAACAGATGGGCAGACTGAGCGAACCAATCATTCCCTAGAAGACTTGTTGAGAGCTTGTGTGTTGGAACAAAATGGAAGTTGGGATTGATTTTTGCCACTTATAGAGTTTACCTATAACAATAGTTTCTACTCTAGCATTGGAATGGCCCCTTTTGAGGCGTTGTATGGGAGAAGGTGTAGGATCCCTCTGTGTTGATTTGAGACGGGTGATAACCTTGAGTTAGGACCTGAGATTTTTCAACAAACTACTTATATAGTAAAAATGATTCAAGAAAAGAAGAGAGCATCTCAGAGTACGAAAAAGAGTTACCATGATAAAAGAAAGAAAAACCTCGAATTTCAAGAAGGTGATCATGTATTTTTTAGAGTTACTCCAACAACTGGGGTTGGTCGGGCATTAAAAATGCGAAAGCTTACCCCTTGGTTTATAGGACCTTACCAAATTCTTAAATGTGTCGGTAACATAGCATATCAGACCGCGTTGCCTCCGTCTCTTTCTAATCTTCATAGTGTCTTTCACGTGTCTCAACTTCGCAAGTACATTTTCGATCTCTCACACGTGATTGAGTTAGAGAAGGTCCAAATAAAAGATAATCTAACTTTTGAGACCTTACCACAACAGATTGAGGACCAAAAGACCATATTATTAAGGGGTAAGACGATTTCATTGGTTAATGTTGTTTGGGGAGGTGCTACTGGTGAAAGTACTATGTGGGAAGTCGAAAGTCAGATACGCGATTCTTATCCAGAGTTATTTCCATCAGGTAAATTTCGAGGACGAAATTTATTCAATAGGGGGAGAAGTGTAACACCCCAATTTCTCATTACCTTATTTTAAATAGTATAATGATACAATATTATTTTTTATTTTTATTTTTATGAGTGTTAATTTGTGTTCTAATTTCTTTAGGGGTGTCTGTGTGTTTGCCTTAATAATTGATTTAAATCATTGATATTAATTGTATGTAACTTAATAAAATAATTCAAGGAATGAAATTGTGTTGCTACATTAATGTATTACTTTAGCACTAATAGCGTGAGTTAATAATAATAATAATAATAATAATAATAATAATAATAATAATAATAATAATAATAATAATTCTAATAGTGAGAATGGATTATGGTCATGACAAGCCCGTGTTTTCTAAACAGGCCTGGATAACAAAACCTAAATTTACTAATAAATATATATATGGATGAGAGGCTATAGGTTAACATATTACTCTGCCTCATGTTCCGAAAAGAAAATTTTTCGGGCACATGTTATATTCCACAAATTCCCAAAAGAGAAAAGAAAAGTAGGAAAGGTGTTCGTTGTTGTGCTGCACGCTGCATATGATGCTAATTTCCAAAAGGAACATAAAAGAAGGATCGGTTGTTGTCTTGTAGCGTCCAGCCCTGTTTCATTAACCAAAAAAATATATTGATTTCAAAGACCAGGTACACATTTCCAATTCCATCAATTATATTAAAATAGGGCAATTATATCAATATAAGGTTATTAATCAAAGTACGGTAATGTTGGATAATATTTATGCAGTCCTAGTTACTGTATCAAATTATATGAGTACATAACATATATGTCTTTATTTCAATTTTCAGTAATATCTAGGCGTATGATCAGATTATCGTAACACTAAGCATGTGTCCCTTTATTCTAATTTTTAGGCCTAGACATATATATGACTGAATTATATTACTGAATATATATTCAAAAGTTAATTTACATCGAAAGAATTCATTTATTTTAGCTATAATTAAAAGTGATTTATCGTACTCATCAATTCAAATAAATATTATCAATTTCATTACATATATGCTATTGGATTTTATATTATTTTAGTTAAAATTATACATTATTTTATTATTTATTTATTCATTCACGTATTTATTTACTTATTAATTATTTTATTATTTTATTATTCATTTATTTATTTATTTATTATTTATTATTTATTTTATTCATTTACTTATTCATTTATTTATTTTATTATTTATTTATTTATTTACTTATTTATTTATTATTTATTTTATTATTTATTTATCCATTTACTTACTTATTTATTTATTTATTATTTATCATTTATTTTATTATTTATTTACTCATTTACTTATTTATTTATTTTTAATTTTATTATTTATTTATTCATCTTCTTATTTATTTATTTATTATTTATTTTATTGTTTATTTATTCATTTACTTATTTGCTTATTTATTATTTATTTTAATATTTATTTATCCATTTACTTATATATTTATTTATTATTTATTTTATTATTTATGTATTTATTTACTTCTTTATTTATTCATTTATTTATAGTAAGTAATTTATTTGTATTTGGTGGTTGCGTGGCTATAATTTTCTCGCGGACTATTAGGGACGACAACCGACAAAGAAACGACTCGTAGCAGATCAGATTCATTGGACAAAATCTTCAGTCGAGGTAAGGGGTGAGATATGGTTCGATTCTATGAGTATAAAATAACGTGAGATGAACGAGAATACATAAATTTTCAGATGTTCATTTGGGGCTTACTACGTACGGTTGAGCCCTATTGAGTAATATTAATTAATTAATAATATATGAATGGTAATAGTGAGGATTAAAATATAATTTTGATACTCACCCTTCGTTGTTTGTGTTTGGCGTTTGTGATGGACGCAAACGAGTTGTAAGTTGTAGGTGACGACTAGTACCATTGGAGAGGCGGGAGCCATCATATCATGTCTTGGAGACTCTTATTATATGCATTGTGTTGATGGTTATTTTGAACATTTTTATTTTGGGATTTCCTGCTCTTATAGTGACATCGGGTTGGGATTGTATTTGCAATTAATTTAAAACATAAGTATGTGTACTTCAAAAAAGATTCTGTTGTCTGATATTATGATTTCGATGTCATTATGTTTGATGGAAATTATGAATTTATGTGACATGTTTATGATTACGTGGTACTCTTTACCTTAAAAAAATTATATATATATGTTCGAAAGCTTGTATATTTAATTGTTAGAAGAATTTTACTATTTTAAAAGAAAATAAAAATTAAATTTTTATTTTTGGGGTTTAGGGTGTCACGTTGGAGACTTTATTGTTTCTTGGAAGATTAAGAAAAATGACTTTGTCTCTCGCTCTTCTACAAAAGCTTAGTATCGTGTTATAGCATTCGCTACTGCTGAAATAATTTGGTTGTGTTGGCTTTTGTCTGATATGGTTATCTGTCTTTCTTAGCCAACTTCGATGGAATGCAGTAACAAGAGTGTTATTCAAATTATTCATAACTTGGTCTTTCATAAACGCACCAAGCACAATTAAATTGATTTTCATCTTACTCGTAATCATCTTCAGCATAGAACTATTACTTTATCGTTTATCTTTTCTTTCTTACAAAGTGTTGATTTGTTCACAAAGATGCATTACATTAAACATTTTTCGTTTTTTGGTTGACAAACTCTCAATGTTCCATAACATTGCATCGCGATTTTAAGAAGAGATGTTAGATAATATTATTATATATTAATAGTAAGGATATTCTAGACTTTTCTATTCTCTTTCATATATATATATATATATATATATATATATATATATATATATATATATATTTTGTAACTATCATTTCTAGCTTTTTGTTCATTTTGGTTATGAAATCCTAGCCGATGGTTCTTTCTCTTCTTCATCTCTTCTTCTCCCTCCCTTCGTTTATGATACATTATCATTGTTAACACTTAGCATTATTTAGAATAGTTAAGAAACCTATAGCCGATAGATAAAATTGTTTCCTCGACGTAATCGTTTGAAGAAAATATTAAATTAATTTTTAATTAATCAATTATAGATTGACAATAATTAATTATTAGGAATTAATATTAATTAAATTATGATTTATTAGTATTACAGTTTGAATTATGTGTTGGAGTTTTGTTTCTACATGGTTCGTGATGGATTAAACGATTTTGTCAAGTATGTGTAGTTAACATCAAATTCTATCAGAAATAGAAATCATAATTGAAAATATATCTCAATTTATATGGACTAAAAATATATTTAACATTGTTTTTTTACTAAACAACCATTTCACATTATCCCTTATAGACACATTTGCTTTTTTTAATTTATTTTATTTAAAATATTTTTTTAAATATAATTTTGATTTTTGATTTTTGATTTAATATTTATTTTGGTTTTATTTATTTTTATATAATTTTTGTCATTTATCTTTTATATGTGATTTATTTTAGTCCTATTTATGATCACAACAAAACTTATAAAACCATTTAATCATTGGAATCTTTTGTAACAATTGTCAATATGTTGCTACTACAATATTCTTTCAAAAACAATGTCCATTTAACACAATAATAGGTTTGTACGTAAAAAAATCTCCATACATGATTTGAAATAAATATAAACTTTGAGTTCTCTATATTTTCATCTCATCCTTGTTAAGTTGCACTTAACTTTATAATTGATTCATGATTAAAATTTCATGGTTCATTACAATAATCATAAGATTGGTTGAAAGTGTTATAATAAAAATAATTAATATTTATTATCAATATAAGATAAATTATGAAAATGAATTAAATAAAAGATAAAAAAACCAAAAAGTATATTTAAGTCTATTATTTGGATGAATTATTTAAAAACATTTAATTAATTGATTAAATGATATTTAATCAAAGCAGTTCCTCATGCATAATTATTTAATTAAATCATATTGAATTTAATATATATATATATATATATATATATATATATCATTACATTAAATCATATTGAATATAATTTATATTTCATTAAATGCTTAAACCAATATTTTAGTCTAAAAAATTCATATTAGTCACTGAATATCACTTACTTTAGTCATTAACGTCATAATAGTCTTGGATGAACTATTTTAACACTGAGTTGTATGGTTCTTAGACTTTAATTTATAATAGTAACTTTAATCTTTTAGAGACGTTTCGAGTTTAATTTTTAATTTCATTATTAGCTAAGTTTTAAACAAGGTCATAGCATTCCCTAATAGATTATCTCCTGTATTGAAAAATAAAAGCATCAACTTTTTTTATTTTTTTTTTCCTACAAATAATTCAATTATTATGCAATGGAAGGGGATATCTATACTTCTCTAATCATAATATTTAATTTTTTAAATGTCAATTGCATCTTGCAATATATTATTTTTATTCAAACAAGATCTTAGACCCGTGCGGCGCATGAAAAAAATTATATTTTAAGATTAATAATAAATGTTTCAAAAAATAAATTTAAAATTTGATAAAATTATATCTAAAAGATGTAACAATCAATCAAATTTAAAATTAATACGTTAAAGTAATGAAAATTACTTATCTACAATTAATTGAAAAGCAAAAGAACTTCTCTAGCAAAAGAACTTCTCTACACCAACACAAAAATTACATATTATAACAAATAAAAACTAACACATAAAGCAATAAATATCAACTTTTGGTGGAAAAAACTAACACTGACGTGATCTAAAATTTCGAGTTTTCTTCGAATTTAATGGAGTCGTCATCAACATTTATTTTTAAAATAGGGAAAATATTGGTAAACTCTTAAAAATAAAAAATAAATTAAAAAAAATGGTATTTGAATAATCATTTTGAAATGCGAGTTTTAGGACAACACATTGTACAACCAGAGTCTCAAAAATTCAAGGACTAAAAAGATATCATATATGTGCTGAGCCTAATAGTGATAAGTACCGAGCCTAGTAGTGATAACATGGAGAACATCTTTACAAAATAATTATAAAAAACAAAACAAAAGAAATATAGTCTTATAAGCCAAACCAGATAAAAATAAGATTTCAACCAAACCACCCAATGCCAAATAAAACAAAGATTTCATCTTTCAACAAATCAAACTCTAGTTCCAAATTTTAGTCATTAACAAAATGTTTATCTTCTCTGCTTTGTTTTTTTTACAACACATTCTCTCTTTTTCTTGGTTTATTTCAAAAGCAAAGAAAACAAACTCTCTATTTTTGAAAAAGAAACTTTTTTTCTCTATAACTAATTTTTGCTTTAATTTATAGACTACGAAATTGAATCTTTGTGTCTATGAGATAAATTGATGTCTGGTTTTTATATTGTTTTGACAAAAAAACTAAATAGAACTACAGAGATGAAAATGAAAAAGGATGGCTGAGCTTTTTGATTGAGTATACAAATGGTGAAAATATAACCTTATTGGGATAAAATAAAAAAAAATAAAAAAATTAAGATGGGGATGGCTTGCTTGCAATAGAGATGAAGGAGACATAAGCCATTCTTAAAATATAATAATAATTATTATTATTATAAAATGATTTTTAACTAGTCGAACAAAATTGAGGTACTACGGTTGCCCCTATTTAATTATATTTACTAGAAAATATGAATATTATCGTTGTAAAAAATAATTAAATATAAAGACATAAATTTTGTTTAAATAAATTGTGAAAGTAAAAGATGAAATGTGACAAACGAATATGTTTGACAAAAATGAAAAATGAGTGTCTCCCGATTGTTACTGGAGGCGTAGATTAACATAAATAAAAATGATTGTCTTCAGATTGCTTAACGATGTGTAGATCGATAAAAAAAATATAAATGATTATCTTTGGATTGGTCACCGATGCATAAATTGACAAGAATAAAATAAAATAAAATGATTGTCTTCGAATTGGTTACCGATCCATAGATCGATAGGAATGAAAATGATCTTCTTCATATCGATTACTGATGTGTAGATTGACGATAAATTTAAATGATCGTCTTCAGATTGGTTACCGTTCCGTCAATCGATATGAATGAAAATGGTCGTCTTCAGATTGATTACTGATGCGTAGATCAACGAGAAATATAGATGATCGTTAAATGATCGTCTTCAGATTGGTTACCGATCCGTTGATCGATAGAAATGAAAATGGTCGTCTTCAGATTCATTACCGATGCGTAGAGCGACATAAATTTAAATGTTTGTCTTCTGATTGATTACCGATGCGTAGCTCGAAAGGAATTTAAATGACTGTCTTCAGATTGGTTACCTATACATAAATTAAAATGATCGTCTTCGGATTGATTACGGATTCTGTAAGACCCATAGTTTTTAAATCCTAAATTATACTATTTAAGGGTATTTTGTGTTTAATTTATTAGGCTTTTAGCCCAGTTTTTGGTATTTATATAGTTAAATGCCAAAAATATATTTTTGGAAATTTGATTAAAAATTATTTGTCGGAGACTAATTTATTTACGTTACGAAGAATTTAATACCGAACAATTTTGTTAAAAATATCTCTAGTTACAAAAAACTTTTATCTGTCAATTGAGTTGCGATTAGAGTATATATTTTATCAAAATAAATTGTGATATGTGTAAGAGTTGTAAAGATATTTGTTTGGGCTTGGATTTAAAAATAATATATATATATATATATGAGAAAGGAAAAAAAAAACGAAAGGAAACAGAGGAAGATAAGCGTCTCCCTACCTCACGCATTCAAGCCTCCTTCTTCTTTCTTCCTTCTCCCTTCTTTTCTTCTTTTACTTTCTTTTGCTTCAAGAAGAGAAAACCCAATGCTAGTGGGTGAGAAAGATCAAGTTTCCAGCTTCTTCCTTTCTCTCAGATTTGAAAACGGTATTAGGGATTTCAAAAAACCGTCAAACACAAACCTCCCTGTTTCACCTAGATCTAAGCTTTGTTTCAAAAATAGATAGAAGGGAAAGTTGCTCACTACCACGCTACGGTGCTAGGGAACCAACTTTGGAAGCGGCGTTGTGAACGAAAAACTTTACCGGATTTACCCGCGACACTGTAATCGCACGTTACAGCTAACGTGAAGGTAAGGGCTCCTTCCAAACTTTTAGTTTGCATTTAGGGACTTACTTGTGGTTGTGTGGAAGAGAATTTGGTTAGGGTTAAAGTAATGTTTTGTGGAGAATGAATTTTAAACCCCTTTATGTATGATTTTGAGTATATGAAACTTGTTGGGTTCGAGTGATGGATTGTGTCAATTTGTGTCGTCGTATTCGGCGTGTTCATATTTGATAATCATAGAATTTGAGATGGGTTTGGTGTGGTTTGTGTGGAAAAGTGGTTGGATGTGTTTTGGTGTGAATTACGAATGGATGTGTTTTTTATGTGGATTGATAATATGTTTGAGTTTGTTTTGTGTGGAATTTGAAAACCATTAAGTTAAATGAGTATTAAGAATGAGGAATCTCTTAATGTCTTGTTTACTTAATGTGTGTTTGTGAAAATCGTTTTGAGTTAAATGAGTATTAAGAATGGGGAATCTCTTAATATCTCTGTTTACTAATGTTTTGGAAAATCGTTTAAGTTAAATGAGAATTAAGAATGGGGAATCTCTTAATGTCTTGTTTACTTAATGTTTGTTTTGAAAATCGTTTAAGTTAACTGGGCGTTAAGAATGAGGAATCTCTTAATGTCTTGGTTACTTAATGTTTGTTTTTGAAAATCGTTTCAGTTAAATGAGTATTAAGAATGAGAAATCTCTTAATGTCTTGTTTACTGAATGTTTTGTTGTGGAAATCGTTTAAGTCAAAAGTATATTAAGAATGGGGAATCTCTTAATATATCTGTTTGCTTAATGTTTGGCGTGAAAATCGTTTAAGTTAAATGAGTATTAAAAATGGGGAATCTTTTAATGTCTACATTTACTTAACGCTTATTGTGAATGGAGTCAGTGTATATCATGCATTTCATCTGGTAAATTGTGCTGACCCGTGATAGGTGGCACCTCGGTAAACAGTACTGACCCGTGATAGGTGGTACGTTTACGATTTACTTTTTGGTAAGTTGTGCTGACCCGTAATAGGTGGCACCTCGGTAAATAGTACTTTGGCCTGTGATAGGCGGTACATTTACGACTTACGCTTTTTCTATTAGTAAATCGTGCTGACCCGTGATAGGTGGCACCTCGGTAAACTGTATTGACCCGTGATAGGTGGTACGTTTATGATTTACGCTTTTTAGTGAATCGTGCTGACCTGTGATAGGTGGCACCTCGGTAATTGGTACTTTGGCCTACGATAGGCGGTACAATTATGATTTACGGCCCTTCGAGGAGGGTTTTGGTTTGGAATTCCGAGTCCATGCATTTTGGCATATACGCATTGCATTAGGGTGCTTGGCACACGAGTCGTGTTTGATTCATGTTTATGATTGAGTATTTTGAACTTGAGATGTCATTGTGATTGTGTTGATTTTGCTAAGTGTTACGTTTTGAAATTATGTGTAAATGTGATGGATTGTAAAACTATTTCGAAGTTCAAATTATCATGGTGATTGTGTTGAAAATGCTAAGTGTTATGTTTTGGAATTGCGTGTAAGTGTGGTTGACTGCAAAACTTTTCGAAACTTAAATTGTCGTGGTGATTTTGTTATAATTGCCAAGTGTGGATGTTTTGGAATTGTTTGTAAGTGTGATTGATTCCAAAACCATTTCAAAACTCAAGATGTCGTAGTGTTTGCGCTATAATTGTTAAGTATGATTGTTTGGATTTGTGTGTAAGTGTTGATTGGTTTCGATACCCTTTAAAAAGCTAAAAAATGCTGAATTTTGCTGTTTTTCTGCTGCTGTTTGCTGTGTATTCGAATACAGGAAGCTGTATTCGAATACAGACATGCTGTTTTGCTACTGACTTGCTGTGTAGTCGAATACAGACTGTTGTATTCGAATACAGACATGCTATTTTTGCTGTTGAATGCTGAAACAGCCTTGTATTCGAATACAGAGATGCTGTATTCGAATACAACAATGTTGTTTTGTTAAAAACTTCAATTTTCAACTTTTTTTATGCATGTTTAGCATATGGAAACCCTTTTAAGGTGCATGCTAAGTGGAAAAGTTATTTGTGCATTTAAAAACTTAAATGTTATGTGGTAACTGTTAATTTCGGTTGGTGACCCTTTACAACTATTGTGGAAATCTGGGCTTTGCCCTCAGATGAGAGACAGGACGATCCTACCGGTTCATACCCTGTGGATGGGGATATAGATGGGAATGCGTGACTGGAGCTATGTTAGGAAGATCTTACGGGGCGCGTGGAGATCACTCAGGGTGTTTAGAGGTTTTGTAGAATAATCAGATTAGGTTGACATAGAGGGAACATATGTCTTTCTCTTGTATTGTGTTTATTTTTAACTAGAAGAATGTACCTATACTAATATTGTCAGCATGACATGTTATTTTCAATGGGAGTACATGTACCACTTTTTGATATGTAAATATTTTGGATTCATATTTCGAGAAACTTTTCCGCTGCTTGTAAATTATAATGACTTATTTATTTATCCAAAGGTGTTTACCTTATTTATTTCTCTGTTTTATTTTAATTTGTTTTAAAAACAAAATACACCCTCGCTCTGAAAAACGGGGTGTTACAGATTCGTAGATTGACCAGGAATTTAAATGATCATTTTCAGATTGGTTACCTATACGTAGATCGTCATAAATTTAAATTATTGTCTTCAGATTGATTACCGATGCGTAGATCGACCACGATAGGAAATGAGGACCATAAGCATATAGGTTTAATAATGAACAATGTAATACAAATGATTTGTCGAGTATAAATAAAGTATAAATATTATACATGCATTATTCATTCATCATGCATTGCACCAAGTTGCAAAGTTGTTGAGTATATAAAAAATATGAATGAAGATGCATAGATCATGTGTAAGTACATAAAAAATAAATTCTTGTTTATTTTTTATTCCCCGATCCTTATATGACTTTATATGCCCACAAGATTCAATGGATAGGTGAACCCACAAGATTCAATGGATGAGTAAAGATAACAACCATTTTTTGCATGACGACTCTAGTACATCTTTTGTGATCATTTTTTTTACACCATATATGTTGAGAATCTATCGAGTTCCTGTGTATACTGTTAACTAGAACAAAGTAAAAATGTAGAATTAAAGAGTTAAAGATAGAAAGATTCAAGCGACGATTTATATAGGTCCCTCTACTTCGTTCTCACTCGTAGAGTAAATCTTATTCTCATTCAAAAGAATTATAGTTTTCTTCCTTTATTATGATAGTAAATGCTTAGAGATTCCTTCGGAGGAAGTTACAAAAACATGTACACAAAATCTCGTCTTTCTTAAACATTCTACTACACATAATCTTGAAACTCCCTCCAAATTTTAGACAGAAAAAAATCATATCTTCAAGATGAAGATCGCACTTCACTCTTGCAAGATAGAGACCTAGAAGCTCGTCAAGGACTTTAATGAAGAATACCTTCTTAAACCCTCACTACGTAATCTAACGATGTCCTCTCAAATATTCCCATCCATAATAGACAATCCAACGAAAAATATCTCCTCGCTGTTGTTTATCGCTTCCCTACTAGAATTCAAAATTGACTTGATCAAGAAAAAGTTTTAAATCTATGATATGATCTTCAATGATTGACTATGAAGAATGTATGAAGCTATTCTTATCTTTACAAATGATGAGAAAACCTTTTATATGATGCACGAAAGAGGTAACCCAATGGAAAATGAGTTCTAAGACAAATAATCACATTGATTGAAAAAACTAGAAATGAAGTATGAAGTGGTATGAGTCAACTCATACAACTGTGAGTCAACTCAAATAACTCTCTGCCTTGCTAATGAGTTGATTCACATTCCCCGTGAGTCAATTCACAGCCTTTGGGCCTCAAAAACTAAGTTCTTAAAGTTCGTGAGTCAATTCATAAGCGGGTATGTCGATTTACAAAGTTAAAAACGCTTAGAAAATGATTTGAAATGAGTTTCAATGGTTATCAAAGCAATATGATCATGCGTTTAACTTAATACATGGTAAAACACATGTAAATAAGCTTATTCCTAATAAAAAAGTTATTTCTTATGCAATCTCTCTTGACCAAGTAGTTAATGGAAGTGCTAGAAATTGAGAATCAACAAAACACGCACTCAAAGAACCATCTAGATTAAACAAGTTAACATCATTCAAAACACTGATTCTAAGACTAAACTAACTAGGATACAACTTACAATTACAATCTCTCACTTTTTTATAATTGCAACTTTTTGCAAACTTGGTAAGTGATTTTATTGATGAAAAAGTATTTGTGCACGCCAATGCTCCCATTAATTTGTGTCGTTAATGTAAATACACGAACAAACTTTAAGTAATCCTTAATCCTTTAGAAAATTTTGCAATGCTTGTTTCTACCTATTTGTTTCTACCATACAATCCAAACTACGAAAAAAAGTGAACCACAATGCATAAAGCATATAGATGCCAAAGATGAAATCAAATAACCATAACATATACAAAACAAAGAATTGATACAAAATCAACTCCGAAACCTGAACATAAAGCAACATAATTCAAAGTACATAAATGAAAACAATGTTTAAGGAACAAATAGCTTAAATTAGAAACTAGAACACATACTCAAGGCCAAAACACATATAAGATAGAGATTGAATTATTACCAAGGTAGATCATGCATGAGCTTTGACTCCTAAAATGGTTAGTCAAGATAGTAAATATGCAAGATGCATGTCCTACTCAATGCATGACACATTCAAAATACCTTACTCATTTCTAACATTAAAAAAGCTTTCATTTGCCAAAGGCTTGGTAAAAATATCAACAAGTTGGTTTGAAGTATCTACATGTTCAAAAATGCAATCTTCTTTTTCTACATGATCTCTTAAGAAATTATGCCTTATATCTATATGCTTAGTTCTAGAATGCAAATCTGGATTCTTAGTAAGATTTATAGCACTATTTTTACCTCATATAATTGGAATATGATCCATTGTCACACTATAGTCACGTAGTTCTTGCTTTCACTATAAAATTTGAGCATAACAACTAGTTACAACTATACATTTTGCTTTAGCTGTAGATATAGCAAGATTAACTTGCTTTTTACTATGACATAAAAGAAGAATATTTGCAAATAAATTAAAAGTCTCACTAAGGATCTTATAGGGGTGTCGGAATCAGTATATCCCACTAAGGCTTCGACACCCCTTAAAAATGCCAAAGTTCCAACTGAGGTGTCTGCATAAGATACCTAAAAATGTGTTTGGCTACTTTTAGATGAGACTCTTTTTTATTAGCTTAAAAGCATGCACAAATGCATACACTATGCATGATATCAGGATGACTAGTAGGGAGATAAAGTAATTCATCGATTATACCTTGATATCATGATGTGTCTACATAAATCTCTGATTAATTATCTAGTGTTCTACTTGTGCCCATTGGTGTGAAAATGGATTTGCATTTTTCCGTGTCAAAACTCTTTAACAATTCTTTGCAGTACTTGGCTTGACATATAAATGTGCCACTTTGGGTTTGTTTGGCCTGAAATATAAGGAAAAATGTATGTTGCCTTGTGATTGACATATACACTTGTATCAAAAGTATGTATGCACCTATTATTTTTATACAGAGAGTAGATTTTATTTTTCCTCGTTTAAAACCCTTTTCAATTAAAATTTTGCTTAGACGCTCATACCAAGCTCTAGGAGCATATAAAGCTCTTTTAAGTTTAAATATATGAGTCGGGTAATCAAATTTCTCAATACTGAGGTTGAGAGACATACACTTCCTCTTCTATAAAACCATTTAGGAAAACACTTTTCAAATCTATTTGGTAAAATTTGAAGCATAAAATTAACACGAAACCTAAAAGTAGCTTTATGGCTTCAAGCCAATCTACGAGAGGATAATTTTTTGGAACCAGGTTGGTTCTAGGAACAATTCCTTTATCATGTTTTGATGATAACAAAGGTAATTTTCTTAGAACCATTTTTTGCACTAATGATTTAATTGAGTGTACAATAAATAGAACTAGGAAACAAAGGAAACAATATTAGGGGAACTAAAGATTTCAAAGAAAACGAAGACATCAGAGGAAACAAATATGTTAGAGGAAACAAAGAGTCAATTGAAAGCAAGACAACATTCAAACTCTAGTTATTACACGTGTTTTGGTCTTCCTACATCTTCCTTTGAAGATTTTCCTGTAAAGGGTCTGCGAAGTGTGCCTCTGAAGCTTGACTTTGTTTAGCATGCCTTTGAAGTTTGAAGCATGCATTTGAAGCGCCTACTACAGTAACTCTGAAACTTCTATTCAAGTTGCCTTTGAAGCTCATTTTAAGCTCGCTGTAAAGACTGCCACTTGTTTCAAGTTGTTGCCTTTGAAATACAATATACTCTATAGATGCAACAAGGTTATATTACCTATGACACTAATTCTAAGTCATACAGTTCTGCCTATGACTACTTGAACCAAGCAAAACAACATTTGACTCCGATGGTTAAGTTATATTCTAATGAAATAGTCAACGACTTTGATGGAATGTCAACACTCTAATGAAGACTGAGCTTTTTTATGATTCTAATGATTAAATAACAAATTTTGATTTGTTCCCATTGCTCTTAAACAAGCGTATGAAAGATGTTGAGACAAAATCTAAATTAAATATTTTGATGATAAACAAAACAAAAGATTAGTCAAAGATTGTTAATTATGATTCTAAATGTTTTGATTTTTAACATGTGCATTTGAGTGTGATAAGATAGGTATCAAAAGATTGATTCTTAAAGAATGAAGATTGACAAAAGGATTGATTCTTAAAGAATGAAGATTGACAAAAAGATTGATTCTTAAAGAATGAAGATTGACAAAAAGATTGATCTTTTGAAGACAAAGATCAATTTAAATATTTCTGCCAATAATACAAAGAACATTCTTAGCAGTAAAATCAATCTGATCATTCTTGGAAGCCACATTCACTCTCATAGAGAATTAGCAAAAGAAAAGTTAAAATCACATGTGTTCAAGAATTTTTGAAGAATCAAAGCATACTTCAAATTAAGACATAATGCAAAGATCATTCTTTACATAAAGCAAGTACAAGTACAAAACTACATGTAGTGAAGTACACTACTGATTTGAGCCTTTTAAAAGCCTGCGCACATAACTGAAAATGACATAATCAAGGCTGACATACTGACACAATGCATTGGGAACAAGCTGTTTTCAAAACAGACCAAAAGATCAATCTTGGATCGATCTTTTGATGCAGTAGAACAATCTTAAGTCATGACAAATTTTCCAACAGCTCTTTGATGACAGCTGGTCCTTTTTCCAACGGTCATATTAGCTGTCCTAAGCTCTATGGAACTCTATAAATGCAGTTGCAAACTGAAGAACAACAATTTGCACCAAGCAAAAGATCAATTCCTTCTATCATACTCAAGTGCTTTAATTCTTTTTCATAGCTTGCTGTTTGTTTTTTCATTTTTGGTGCAGCAATCATTCTAATATTGGTTCATCAACAGAATACATTACTCAAACAAGTGTTGAGTAAATAGTAAATTCTAAACAACCCCCAACATCATCACTTGGTAACTCAAGATTGTTTTGACAAATCTTGAGTAAGTTGTAAAATCCTTTAAAGCTTGAAAGACGTGTTGTTAAAGTCTTTACAAACAGTAAGGTAGAAATCCTTTCTAGATAGAAGGGTAAGAAGTGTGTAAAGTGTAAGATTGATTTGAAGAGAAAGTGTACATCAATCTAGCCTTTGAGCACATAGTGGAAAATCTCACTCGTGTGAGGACTGGACGTAACCCGTGTTTGGGTGAACCAGGATAAAAATTTTGTGTACTCTTTCTATCTCTCTATTTACTTATCTTTGAACAATCATATTTTGGTAAAACTAATATTAATTTTTTTAACTAAAGATTGATCTTCTGCAAAGTAAAAGATTGATCTTATGAGTAAAAGATTGATCTTTATCACTGCAAAGAACAATCTTAACCTGAGATATAAATTTTTAAAACAGAATTTTTAAAAAGAGATAATTATAATTCAAACCCCCCTTCCTTATAATTGATATTTCTACTTCAATTGGCATGAGAGCCAGTCTCTAAAATTTAAACACCTACAAAGTGTTAGAGCAAAAGATTCAGGAAGAAAAATGTCAAAAGCTAAATATATAGTTGAAGGAGGGTCTTCAAACAGGCCACCATACTTTGATGGCTCAGATTATTACTTCTGGAAAGGCAAAATGCAACTGTTTCTAAAATCACAAGATACATGTATGTGGAGAATCATCACAGATGGAGATTTTACACCAAGAGTAGATCAAAACGATTCAACATCAGCTGAAAAGAAAGAATCACATTGGACAACAGATGAAAAATCCAAGGTACTCTTAAACTCAAAAGCTCAACTATTTCTATCATGTGCTTTAAGTAGAGAAGAAAGTTAAAGAGTAGATGAATGTGATATGGCCAAGAAGGTATGGGACACATTGAGAACTCACCATGAGGGAACAAGTCATGTTAAGGAAACAAGAAATGACATTGGTATACGAAAGTTCGAATTATTTGAAATGAATGAAGGAGAAACAATAGATGAAATGTATTCGAGGTTCACAACTATAGTGAACGAAATGCGTTCCCTTGGCAAAGCTTATTCAGTACAAGACAGAGTAAGAAAAATTATGAGATGTCTTCCAACCATATGGAGACCAATGGTGACAACTATAAGTCAAGTAAAAAATATTGAAGTACTAGGCTTGGAAGAACTTATAGGAACTCTAAGGGCACATGAAGTATTGTTACTAGAAGACAAGCCTGTAAAGAAAAACAAAGTAATAGCCTTAAAAGCATCTCAAAGCTCACCAAACATTCAACAAACAAATGAGAAAAGTGATTCGAAAGATAGCTAAGAAGATGTTGATGAAGAAATTGCTCTTCTCTCAAAAAAAATACAAAGAATGATGAGGAGAAGAGATCAGATCAAAAAGGGCTCTCCAGACAGAAAGGAATTCAAGGCTGAGATTGATAAAAGCAAAATCACTTGTTTTGGATGCAACAAGCAAGGTCACTACAAAACCGAATGTCCATCAAACAAAAAAGGACCAAAGAAATTTCCTTTTAAAAAGAAGTCCATGATGGCAACCTGGGATGAATCTGATGAATCAGAAACAAATGAACCTGAAGAAGCCAATCTGTGTCTAATGGCCAATATTGAAGAACCAGAGGTAAATTCTGAACCATGTCTTATATGCAAGCAAATGGAAATCGAATCTGATAATTTCTTATATGATTCAAACTTTCTCATTAAAAAATGTAGCTCTTTTAAAGAAAAATTTCAGAAAGAAAAAGAAGAGAAAGAAAAGATTCAGATCATGAATGATAAACTTAAAGAAATCATTCAAAATCTGAAGGATTCCAAAAATTCATAAAGTCAAGATCGATCTTTACAGACTAAGAACGATCTTATCAAAAGCAAAGATCAATCTTTACTGACAAAGAACAATCTTCTCAAGAATGAAGTTGAAACTCTTAAAAATGATTTGAAAAACTTCATTAAGGCAACTGAAACATTTCAGAAAATCATGGGATCTCAAGTAGGGATTTTTGATAAAGCTGGGCATGGCTTTGACAAAACACAAAAAACCAAAATGTATGAAACTTTCTTTGTTCTTGAATTAAGAGAAGAAAAATGCGAAATCAAATGTTCATATTGTAACAAAATTGGACATTTAGAATTTGCATGTTACTTTAGAAAAAGATATATAAAAAACAGGAATAGAAAAACCTCAAACCAGAAAATCATTTGACAGCTAAAGAATGTTTTTATAAACTAAAAGAACGATCTTTAGATCAATCTAAAGGCATATCAGAAACAACCAACGTTTAGTTTACTAAACAAGTTTCAAAAGAAAGTTCTTCTAAATCTAAGATTGATCATTCTGAGAAATCATTTACAAATATAAAACCAGATTTCAAAGCTAACTCCTCAGGACCCAAACTTAAGTGGGTACCTAAGAATGATCTAACACATTATGCATGATGGATCACTAGATGTCAAGAAAAGGCCATGGTTTTTGGATAGTGGTTGTTCAAGACATATGACGGGTGACAAAATTGCTTCATGTCATTTATCAAAAAGGATGGAGGATCTATAACATCCGGAAACAACAATCAAGCCAAGATAAAAGGAAAAGGAACCATAGGTAAAATAAATTCTGCCAAAATCAATGATGTTCAATATGTTGAAGGATTAAAACACAATCTTCTCAGCATTAGTCAACTATGTGATAATGGCTTTGAAGTTGTTTTTAAACCAAACATATGTGAAGTGAGAATGGAAAATTCTGGAGAAATCATATTTTCTGCATCCAGAAAGAAAAATCTCTATATACTATACATTGAAGAATTACCAGTTGAATCTTGCCTCATGTCCATAAATAAAGACAAATGGATATGGCATAAGAGAACTGGACATTTGAGTATGAAAACAATTTCAAAACTTTCTAATTTAGATCTAGTTAGAGGACTTCCTAAAATAAATTTTGAAAAAGATAAAATTTGTGAAGCATGTGCAAAAGGAAAACAAGTAAAAACTAGCTTTCACCCAAAAGGTTTTATATCAACCAAAAAACCTCTTGAATTACTTCACATGGATCTTTTTGGTCCTATCAAAACCATGAGTTTAGGAGGTATGAAATATGGTTTTGTCATTGTTGATGACTTTTCTAGATATACATGGGTGTTGTTTTTAAAACAAAAAGATGATGCTTTTGATGCTTTTAAAATTTTTTGTAAAAAAGTCCAAAATGAAAAGGAATCCAAAATTATCAATGTAAGAAGTGACCATGGTGGTGAATTCATCAATGCATCCTTCAAAACATTTTTTGATGAACTTGGCATCACTCATAATCTATCTTGTGCAAGAACTCCACAACAAAATGGAGTTGTTGAGAGAAAGAATAGAACATTACAAGAGATGGCAAGAACAATCTTGGAAGAATCAAATGTAGAAAAATATTTTTGGGCTGAAGCTATAAACACTTCATGCTACATATTAAATCTTGTTTCAATCAAAAAAATAATAAATAAAACACCCTACGAAATCTGGAAAAATGGAAAACCAAACATTTCATATTTTCACATTTTTGGATGCCATTGTTATATCTTAAACAACAAAGATAACTTTGGAAAATTCGATCCGAAATCCGACAAAGCTATATTCCTAGGATACTCAACAGAATCTAAAGGATATCGTGTGTTTAATTTAAGAACCAAATTTGTGGAAATCAGTATGCATATTCTGTTTGATGAGTTTGATGATCTTGATGTAAAAAAGAAAGATGAAGAGGAAGAAGATCAATCTGAGCAGACACAGCAGAACGATCTTCTGGAGGATAAGACTGATGATCAATCTTCTTTTCCAAATCCTCCTAAAAGCTGGAAGTTAATTGGTGACCATCCTCCAAATCAAATTATTGGAGACACTGCTGATGGCATTAGGACAAGAATGTCTTTTAGAGATGATGCAAACAACAACATGGCAATGATCTCCCAAGTAGAACCAAAGTCCATTAAAGAAGCCATAATCGATCAATCATGGATCGATGCAATGAAAGAACTCCTCCAATTCGAGAAAAATGAAGTATGGACTCTTGTTCCAAATCCCCAAGATCAAACAATTATTGGAACACGATGGGTCTTTAGAAATAAACTAGAAGAAGAAGGAAAAGTTGTAAGAAATAAAGCAAGATTGGTGGCTCAAGGATATAACCAACAAGAAGGAATAGACTATAATGAAAATTTTGCTCCGGTTGCAAGGTTAGAAGCTATAAGAATTCTTCTTGCATACGCATCATATAAAAATATTAAACTTTTTCAAATGGATGTTAAAAGTGCATTTTTGAACGGCTTTTCAAATGAACAAGTTTATGTTCGTCAACCACCTGGTTTTGAAAATCAGAAAAAACCAGATCACGTTTTTAAACTTATAAAAGCTTTATATGGATTAAAACAAGCTCCTAGAGCTTGGTATGAAAGATTAAGCTCATTCTTAATCAAAAATAATTTTTCTCGTGGAAATATTGACACAACACTTTTTAAGAAAATAAATAAAAATGATCTACTTATTGTTCAAGTGTATGTTGATGACATTATTTTTGGTTCAACAAATGAAACAATGTGTGAAGAGTTTTCAAGACTCATGCAAAGTGAATTTGAAATGAGCATGATGGGTGAATTAAGATATTTTCTTGGGCTACAAATTAAATAATACAAAGATGGGATTTTTATTTGTCAAGAAATATATACCAAAGATCTTTTAAAGAAATACAATATGAATGAAGCAAAAACCATGTCTACTCCTATGCATCCTTCATCCTCATTAGATAAAGATGAAAATGGAAAATCAATTTCTGAAAAAGAATATAGAGGCATGATAGGATCATTACTATATTTAACTGCACGTAGACCTGACATTGTTTTCGCAGTAGGCCTTTGTGCTAGATTCCAATCCTCACCAAAAGAATCTCATTTAACAGCAGTCAAAAGAATTTTCCGTTATCTAGTAGGTAGTACTGATCTTGGCCTTTGGTACAACAAAGGTTCTCATTTTGATTTTGTAGCTTACTGCGATGCTGACTATGCCGGTGATAAAATTGAAAGAAAAAGTACAAGTGGTGGATGTCAATTTATGGGGAAAGCATTAATAAGTTAGTCATGCAGAAAACAAAATACAATCGCATTATCAACCATTGAAGCTGAATATGTCTCAGCTGCAAACCAACTTGAAGACTATTCAGTGAAGTACTCTCAAATTCCAATATATTGTGATAATACCAATGCAATTAACTTATCTAAAAATCGTATACAGCACTCAAGATTAAAACATATTGAGATAAAACATCACTTTATTAGGGATCATGTGAGTAAAAAGGAAATTGAATTAATTTTTATTGATACAAAAAATTAGTTAGCTGACATTTTTACAAAGCCTCTTGTTGAAGAGACCTTTAATTTTATTAAAGAAAGGCTAAAAATCGTGCAAAATCCTGGTCAAGACAAATAATTTTTTATTTAGATCAATCTGACAGAACCAGAAGAACGATCTTTTGTTTTCACTAAAAAACTCAAAGAACGATCTTCTGTCTTCTTCCTGAGATTTTTTATTAAAAAATATACTCAAAGATTGATCCTTGTTTTTATCATCACTAACTGTTAAAATTCCACTTTTTACTCAAAAGTACTGCTACTTTTCAAAAAGGTAACGGCTAAATCATGATGGCCTTCCTACATGCCTTTCTCTTTCCTCCTTCCCAATGACCAACCGCTTCATCAAATCAGACCCACGTGTGGCACTACCCCCTCTTCTTAATCAACTGTACACAAGGCAAGAACGATCATCTTCTTCCTTCATTCTTCCCAGTATTTTTTTTAAGTTCGTAATCCTCAAAAATGGCGCGTACCAAAACCAGAGCTCACAAAAATCCAACCTCACCATTACCATCATCATCATCCTCACCTCTAGTTCATTCACCTTCTTCAGTCCATTCTCCATCTCCTCCACCTAAACCAACACCTCCTCCTTCTTCCCCTGAAAAAACGTTTTCAGACTCCATTTCATCTTCCCCTGAACCTAATCCTCAACCTATTTCAACTCAGTTCCCTCCTCTTTAACAATGCCCCATCCCTAATATTTCTCAATGCCCACCCTATCTTCGTCCCATGACAAACCCTAGCACCAGTACCAAAGCCTTTAAACGACGCTCAATTCGCATCCTTGCCGGCATTGGCACTAAAAAAAAAGAGTAGACAACACCGTCTACAAGATCTCTGATGATGAACCCTCACCTCCACCACAACCCGCTTCTCACACTTCTTCTGCCCCTCAAACAACTCCACCCTTATCTCCATATATTCCACCAACTCAAGTTCCCGTTTCTTCTTCTCCAAAATCATTCTCCAAATCTCCATCTTCACACCATTCACCACAGAAATCCAAGTCCCTAAACCCTAAATCACACTCTACCCCTACCCTTTCTTAGTTTTTAAGTTCCAAAAAACTTAAGATTTCCAACAAAAAACTTCAGAAAAAATCAACTCAAGAACGATCTTCCCCCTCCACCAGAACGTTCTTCTCCTCCACCAGAACGTTCTTCTCCTCCACCAGAACGATCTACCCCTCCACCAGAACGATCTACCCCTCCACCAGAACGATCTTCCCCTCCACCAGAACGATCTTCACCTCAACCATAACGTTCTTCTCCTCCACAAAAATGTTCTTCTTCTAACTCCAAAAAATCCACCAAGAAAAACCCTAAAAATCCCAAACATTCTAGACCTGATTCCCTTCCCAAGCACACCTCTTCCAAAATTTTAATTCCACCTCTGATTTCTGCAAAATTCCAACAAGTCTTCTCTGAAAAATGGTCTAAACGACCTATTGGTGTTGGTCGTGTCTTTGATTTTGACAAACTCTCAACAGAAGGGCTTCCTATCCAGCATCATATTGATGCTCTTGGATGGACGGACTTTTTGCAAATTGCTAATTGTCATTACCCTCAAGTAATCCAAGCATTTTACTGCAAGGCTAAAACCTTTGAAGATAAGTCTCTTATTTTCTCAAACTTAAAAGGTATTGAACTTCGTCTTGACCCTATCGTTTTAGCTGATATTTTGCAACTTCCTTATAAAGGCTTAACCATTTATGGAAAAGACTGGTACGACACCTTAAACATTACCAAACAAGAAGTATTTCACGAGCTTTTTATTGAAGGGTCTACTAAATATTCGTCTGCTGATTTAAAACCACTTCCAAAATTTTTTAACACCATTAGTCAGTACAATATTTTCCCTCATTATGGCAGCCATGAATTTGTATCTGATAATGACGCTCTCGTCATTTATCACCTTCTTCATTGTAAGAAGCTAAACCTGCCTCACTTGCTTATCCACCACATGATAGCTTCCATCAAAAAGGGCAACAAACGTACCACTATCCCTTATGGTATGTTGTTCTCAAAAAATTTTAGACATTTTGATATCCCATTATCCACTGAATCATCAATTGTTAAAGTCTCAAAGTTTTCCAACAAAAATATATCTCATATGAAACAACTTCCCACCATTCCACACTCCCCACAAAATGTTTGCCCACCTTCATCTAGCAAATGAAAAAGGCCTGACCCCAGTTCGACTGCCCACACTACTTCTATTGCTTCAGAACCTTGTCTTCCTCATACTACAGAACATTCTTTTCCTGATGTGTCTCCCAATCCACATCCTATTCCTACAACTATTCCAACATCTACACTACCTTCTCAAACTGAACACTCCTGTCCTAATTCCAAAATGTTTCCTGTTTTTCTTTCCCCTCAAAAAACTGCATCTTAATCCATTTTTGGAATTAGTTAGTACCTACCTTTTCCTGATCTTGACACCATTAGTCCATCTATTCCTCAACGTCTCCGTTCGGCCTCTACCTCCATTCCTCAAGTTAACACCACATTTGCTACCTTGTCCACTTTTTGCACAATTGCTGCTCATTCTCAAAATGCTCTATTAGAAACCTCTCCTCGTCCTTCAAAGCGGACTAAATTGGAAAAGGAGTCCTCAAAGGTTTCCAAAAATCTTCCAAAGATTTTTTATTCTCTACAAACCATCATTGCTCGTCAGGCTCATCAAGACAAGGAACAAGCTATTTTGCGTGATTGGATGACCAACCAGCTTGCTCCTAAATTGGGTCTCAAACCACCCATGCCAAATCCTACTCTAAACTTTCCAGCAGTGCCTCAGCCTTCTTTGTCTCCATCTTCTGAAGGCTCCTCCCCTTCTATGTCCACTTAGCTTTTCCTGTTCTATTATTACTTTTTGATGTAACAAAGGGGGAGAACACATCTTAGATTTTGAATATGTAATGATCTAATTATTTTTTTGTTTTTGAACCAGTGTATAATGATCAAAAGACCTTTTTGTTTTGACATGAATGAAAATCATTATTTCGTTCAAATGCTTAGCACATATTGAGGGGGAGTTTTTATTTGAAAAGCAACGTCTGAATTATTGTTAGAATCAAATTAAAAATCTAAGTTAACATGTTTTGTTATCATCAAAAAGGGGGAGATTGTTGAGACAAAATCAAAATTAAATATTTTGATGATAAACAAATAAAAAGATTAATCAAAGATTGTTAATTATGATTCTAAATGTTTTGATTTTTAACATGTGGATTTGAGTGTGATCAGATAGGTATCAAAAGATTGATTTTTAAAGAATGAAGATTGACAAAAAGATTGATTCTTAAAGAATGAAGATTGACAAAAAGGTTGATTCTTAAAGAATGAAGATTGACAAAAAGATTGATCTTTTGAAGACAAAGATCAATCTAAATATTTCTGCCAATAATACAAAGAACATTCTTAGCAATAAAATCAATCTGATCATTCCTGGAAGCCCAATTCACTCTCATAGAGAATTAGCAAAAGAAAAGTTAAAATCACATGTGTTCAAGAATTTTTGAAGAATCAAAGCATACTTCAAATTAAGGACTAATGCAAAGATCATTCTTTACATAAAGCAAGTACAACTACAAACTACATGTGGTGAAGTACACTACTGATTTGAACCTTTTAAAAGCCTGCGCACATAATTGAAAAGGACATAATCAAGGCTGACAGACTGACACAATGCATTGGGAACAAGTTGTTTTTAAAACAGACCAAAAGATCAATCTTGGATCGATCTTTTGATGCAGCAGAACAATCTTAAGCCATGACATATTTTCCAACAGCTCTTTTATGACAGCTGGTCCTTTTTCCAACGGCCATATTAGTTGTCCTAAGCTCTCTGGAACTCTATAAATGCAGCTGCAAACTGAAGAATAACACACAACAATCTACACCAAGCAAAAGATCAATTCATTCGATCATACTCAAGTGCTCCAATTCTTTTTCATAGCTTGCTGTTTGTTTTTTCATTTCTGGTGCAGCAATCATTCTAATATTGGTTCATCAACAGAATACATTACTCAAACAAGTGTTGAGTAAATACTAAATTCTAAACAGCCCCCAACATCATCACTTTGTAACTCAAGATTGTTTTGACAAATCTTGAGTAAGTTGTAAAATCCTTTAAAGCTTGAAAGACGTGTTGTTAAAGTCTTTACAAACAATAAGGTAGAAATCCTTTCTAGATAGAAGGGTAAGAAGTGTGTAAAGTGTAAGATTGATCTGAAGAGAAAGTGTACATCAATCTAGCCTTTGAGCACATAGTGGAAAATCTCACTCGTGTGAGGACTGGACGTAACCCGTGTTTGGGTGAACCAGGATAAAATTTTTGTGTACTTTTTCTATCTCTCTATTTACTTATCTTTGAACAATCATATTTTGGTAAAACTGATATTAATTTTTTTAACTAAAGATTGATCTTCTGCAAAGTAAAAGATTGATCTTCTGAGTAAAAGATTGATCTTTATCACTGCAAAGAACAATCTTAACCTGAGATATAAATTTTTAAAACAGAAGTTTTAAAAAGAGACAATTATAATTCAAACCCCCCTTCCTTATAATTGATATTTCTACTTCAAAAGAAGAGTCAAGGTGAATTATTTTCAAGTGCTATTTGGATATTCTTACTCATAATCATTTTAGAAGAGTTGGTTGAAGATTCGTTTTGGAATTAATCAAGCTTCAATGGTCATATTCCCAAACCATATCTATCAAGAATAATTATTTGAGAAGATCTCTATTGACCTTCCGCAAGGAAGGTACGCTCAAAAGATTCAACGAGAATTATTTTCAAGAATTATTTTCAAACTTCAACGATCATATACCCAAACCATACCTTTCAAGGTTTACTTTTTGTGAAGATATCTATTGACCTCGAGCCAGGAAGATACACTCAATATTTGTTTTGGAAACTATTGAAACCCTAATACATGTTATATAAAAGGATACATTCTGAAGATGAATAACACAACACAACAACTCTGAAAATTTTACGAACGCAAAATTCTCTAAGTATTCAGTTTCAAGGTTTTAGTTAAGAAAATATACTCGTTCATATCTTGTATTACTTAGTGCTCTATTAGGATATATCCTCTGATGAATTGGTCAAAAAGTCATGAAAACTATGCATTCAAAATTGATGAAAAAGTGCCTCTAAAACATTGTCTTTGATGATACAAAGCATTATACTTCCTCTGCCTCTAGTGGTACAAGAAGGTTTGCCAAGACAACATTTGATTTTGATTCAATTATGCTTTCAGTGCATCTGTTGAAGTCTATCTTAGATAAAGCAAAACAAACTTTAGAAAAGTCTGCCTCTAGTGAAGAGACTTTGGGAAAGTCTATCTCTAGTGAAGAGACTTTGGGAATGTTTGCCTTTAATGAAGCAAAAATAACTTTGAGAAAGTCAGCCTCTAGTGAAGTGACTTTGGGAAAGTCTGTCTTTGGTCAATAGACTTTGGAAAAGTTTGCCTCTTATGAAGCAAAACATACTTTAGGAAAGTCTGCCTATGATAAAGTGATCATAGCATTTGGGCACATGTTTTTAGGTTTTTAGTTTGGTATTTTAAAAGCTCTTTATAGCTTAGATTAATATTTTTAGCTTGTTTCTAAACTTTAGGTCAAATTTGAATTATAATTTTATTATTTGTATTTTAATTTTATTATTTATATTTTGACTCTTTCTCGCTGTGTAGGTCATAACTTGAGCTCTGGATATTGGATTGACACATATGAGCAGGCATTGGAAAGATAAAAATTTGAGCTACAACTTCTTTGTTGGAGGGAAAGACCAATTCCGAACTTTAATGGGCCGAAATTGCAAATTTCGAAATATGAATGTTTGTAATAATTTTAATTAGTGGGCCACTTGTTTTTAAACCCCAAACCCTAAAGTCCAATATCAAGTACTATATATTGGCAGTTTTGTTTCTTTTCTAAGGACGAAAAAATTAGGATTCAAATTGCTACAAGAAATAAATAGTGCTATTTTAATTTCATGGAAGGCTAATTTTATAAGATTAATCCACGAGTTCAGAGTTTCATCAACACCTTGAGATTCAGGTTACACTGTCAATTTCTATTCATGATTCTATTCTTGTTTATTTGATTATATTGATTTTTTGATTGCTTAAATTGAATTTCAATAGGATTGATTAAATTTATTTGATAGAATTTGGTTTCGGTTTCTAATTTAATTGAATTATAATTTTGCGACGCTTGATCGTTAATTGTAATATTTTTGGTGATTGTAATGCTTAATCCAATCAAAGAAACCAAATTCACATAGGATTGATTACGCTTGTTTGATCAATTCTATAGTCAAATAAGAATAGAATCATAAATTAGAAGTTAAACTCATTGATAGAATTTGTGATAGGTCTGAAACTCGAATAAGTGGATTAATCGTTTTGCTCATCTGTTAAATAAAAAATTCTAAAAAACCCCTTTTTAATTTCAATTTTCAATTCGGTTATTATTATTATATCAAAAGTCCTTGTGAAACGATTTGAGTTATTACCTTTATTTATATTTTATCAATTGTATTTGACCCGTGTGCGACAGCGGATCATAAAGCAAAATAGACTTTTGGGAAGTCTATCTATGGTAAAACAATCAAGCTTCTAGTGAAACTATCTCTAACATGCCTCTAATAATTTTGCTTTGGAGATGAAATTCAATGGTGAAAGTCAACATGATGGAAAAAGTCAACGACAAGAAAAAATCAATGTTATGGTAAAAGTCAATGCCCATAAAGTTAAATTTTGGAAAAACAGTCAACACCTCTAGTAAAAAGCCAATGTAGGAAAAGTCAATGCTCTGAAATAGTCAATGCCTCTGGTAGTCTCCCTCTAGTAATTTACTTCTGCATCTAGTTGTTGCCTCTGATCCAATTATCATGCTTGTGATTACTCTTGCCCATGGTCCAATAATCGTGCCTCGGGTGTTCCTACCTCTGGCCCAGTAATAATGCCTATATATTGCTCTTGCCTCTGGTCAATATAACATGATTACAGTGTTCTTGCTTATGGTCAAGAAACCATGTCTTTTGTGTTCATACTTCTAGGTCTAGTACATTCGATATCATCTAAAATTGAATTACAAAAACCCTTAATAAAATTGTACGTTTCAGTTTTATGCTTAACGAATATAATTGAACTCAACAAATATATTTTAGAAGACAGTGAAACACCATGAAGGATACAAGGCCATTCCTTGAAGGTCATTCAACCATACTTTGAAGGTCAACATAGAATCTGATTTTCAATTCAAACGATACAACCAATCACTATAACTTAAAACATTCTTTCAAAGTGAAACAATATTAAATTAGCAAGAAAACAAGATGAGTTAGAAAATAGTCAAATTTATCTAAGTGTTGGAGTAAGAAAAATATGAGAGCTTATTCTATAAATATCCTCTAGTTAGAGAGAAAATTCTGAAACCCACAAACACTTGTTTTTTGTAACCGAGCCCAGTAGTGGGTGATTGTCTCCCTCAATGGCTTGGCAACACTAAGCTGAAAGTTGAGAAGATTTGTTAGAACTTGTAAACTCAATTTGATAGTGGCTGCCATTTCCTGAATAACTTGACGGTACAAAGTTAGAGGTGAGAAGATTGAACATAGTCACTATGAATAACCAAGCATTCAAGTGTAAGTTCTAAATATAGTGGATTAATTCCATCAAAGAAATGGACTGGACGTAGCTACTAAGTTAGTAGTGAACTAGGATAAAATTGCTAAGTCATTTATTTTATGATTTCAATTTTATCACTTGAGTTTTTAAGTTATTCAAAATATTTTCAAAAACTGGAAACAAATTCAACCCACTTGACGGTACAAAGTTAGAGGTGAGAAGATTGAACATAGTCACTATGAATAACCAAGCATTCAAGTGTAAGTTCTAAATATAGTGGATTAATTCCATCAAAGAAATGGACTGGACGTAGCTACTAAGTTAGTAGTGAACTAGGATAAAATTGCTAAGTCATTTATTTTATGATTTCAATTTTATCACTTGAGTTTTTAAG